>CBVK0101582104.1:0-12054 GCA_900067695.1 Picea abies | reverse complement strand
CTCTCTCTCTCTCTCTCTCTCTCTCTCTCTCTCTCTCTCTCTCTCCTTCCACCGTGGTATGATTTTGGTGGGAATGTGAAGAATCAAACCTTTGAAGAAACACTATCTGGCCTTCGAATGAAATTGTAGTGATTGAAAAAATATCTAGAATGTGAACACATTGAATCTTATGTTTTTTGATTTTACAACATGGTTTTACATAAAATTATTTTATCTCCTAGTTGTGGTATTCTTGAGTCCAATAGAATTTATGGGAGTAGGATTTCTTCCATTGGACTTGGAAACACTAAAATAAACCATCCATTGAGGGAATGGTTGTTGACCACACCAGGGCTTGGAGAATATATTTCCGGTTCCATCATTTTTGAAGAGACCCTCTACAAATCAACTGATGGGAATAAATTTGTTGATTTCTTTTGTGAGCATAAATGTGTACCTGGAATTACAATTGACATGGTACTGACTTGAGTCTTGTTTCATTGTGCTTATGTTTTGCTTTTTCTTGACTAGTGTATGTCTTTGATTTTTATTTTTTTTTCTTCGTTTTGTTTTACTCAATGATTATTTTAATATTTTTTTGAGCCTGGATGTCTTTCATCAATGGTTTAATTCTTATTTTTGTATATATTTCATGTGTATGAAGGGTTTTTTCCCTTTGACAGGTTCAAACAATGAATCTTCATGGCAGGGCATGGAGGGATTAACCTCATGATTTTCCAAGTACTATAGGCAAGGTGCAATATTTTCTAAATGGTTAGTATGCATTTAAAGTTAATTTTTTTGTGTGCATATTTAATAATTAAAGTACGACATAACCATGATATACATAGAGAATGCACTTATTTCAGGGGTTCTTAAATTTACCATTGATCTTTTTGAATTGATATCTTCTATTTAAGCATGTAGTATGTTGCCTCTACACTGAGTTTCTCTATATATTTCAGACTTCTCACGGTAGATGATTCTTGTTTTGTAATGGGCCTTTTGAGTTAGCTGTCAATGAAGCTTCTTGTTGTTTTCATGTCATGGTCATGTTTCTTGGGTATCTTTGTAAAAGGAAATATGATTACACTTTGCAATCTAGTGATCAAGAGTGGGATTACCTTGAATTTTTTTCAGAATGATGTGTAGTTCTCTTTTCTTTTATTTGACAACTAAGCAATATGAGGCTATTACACTAAAAATCTGCGTCAATGATAGCTCCAAATATATGTAGAATCCTTAAGATTTTTCTTTGTTTGATTTATGTATTGGATAAGTTATATACTGAGTTAAATTTTATTCAATGATTGTTTCGCTTTCAGGACAATAGCCTTGTGCCCATTATTGATCAATAAATACCTTCTGGATGGAACCATTCAGTAAAATTGCACAAAGGAAATGGTTGGCATTCTTATCAAACCAAGAGTAGATTTGCATAAAGTGTTGCTATTAAACCAATGATCTTCCAATCAAAGTAAATATGAATTGTTGTATTGAAAACATAAGGGAAACTAATATCACATTTATATAACGAGTATTGTCAAAATGAGAGACAATAAAGAGCACTTTGAACCATATAAGAATATCTAATAAGTGGTGTTGTAATACTGTTGTGATAAGACACTAAGGCCTATGTGAATGAGGTAAGCAAATGAAAGTGTACTAACAAAGATGTGTCATACTATTCAAACAATACAGTCTTGATTACTAGATTGCATACTTATATCATTCCCACAATGCATCTATTTATGATTTTTATGCCAGGTATTGCAAAGAGAGGATTGCTTAAAAATGCCTTCAATATAATGAAATATTACTAATTACTCATCCACATAAATGACAACAATCAGGGTTCTTTCGCCAAAGACTAGGATAACATATTTGAACTAGATATTAGATCCATGAGAACATCATAAATGTTGAAGCAACCAAGAGCATGAACTGTGTAAAGGAGTGATGTATTAACCGAGAGAATTAACCTCGACTCTGCGACTCCTAAATAGTGAAATCACCATGTAAACAACAATAAAAGTAAGGTAACATTTTTCTCTTAATGAAATTGTTGTAACATATCATGCATCAATCTGATCCCAAAGAGAGAATGGATAAACAAAACACATAAACATTGGCCAAAGAACAACTATATCATCATCATCACATGTACTCTTAAACTCCGCAGTTTGAAAAACAAGAAGAGACCCTCAAACAATAACCCAAAGTGATAGCATTAGTCCTTTTAATAAGGTTGTTGGAATTACCAAGGCATCGATTCGTCACTCAAGATAGTTTATAGCATAATACTCATCAAACTTTGCAAAAATGAGCCTTGTAACAATAACATTTAGTGAGATAATAACTCTGTACTTTTAGGAAAATTTAGACAACTTTGCACAATGATCAAAATAGAAGTGATGTTTTTCCTTGCAAGGGAGGTCATTGGACAATGATAAAAAAAAATGAGACAAAGATTCCCATTCTAGAGAGGTCATTACTCATTAATTTACATCAATGTGTCATTGGACATGGTTTAGAGTAATAACAACTTTAATGTTGGACTAATAATAAATTTTAACCCTTATTCACACATGTATTCAACAAGTTAACCATAGATGGGACATCAATCAACTAAATTGTTCGTACTTATGATGTCATTTTTTTTTATATGTGAGTGTAATAATCATTGACAATACTTCAAAATTGCAAGAATGGACGATCTAATTAGGGTCAATACCATATGTTCCAAGAAACAATATCTAGGGAATCCACAAGAATAATAATTCTTGTTTCTCTTCAAGGATACCTCAATTTGCAAGGGTTAGATAAAAAATATGTGGCAATGAAACTTATATTCAAAACCCTTGATATGCTAGTACCAAATAACACCTTTTGAAGAGAAAGATAGAATAAATAAAATATAAACATTAGATATAACATTGAAGCCCAAACAATCTAGACCAAAAATAGGACAAGGTGAACCCTAGATTGCAAAACAAAAATAGAAAAGAAACAAAGAAAGGAAAATATGATTTTGGTTTTTTTGGTGGTTGAAGATAAAGGATATACCAGTGCCTAGATAGGGCTATGGGGTCTCTACAATGTTGATGTCACTCTAAGGACTTCCTCTCATACGTTGACTCGGGCTAGAAGGTTCTCTTCAATATTTTGATGGGGGGATTGGTCCTTTAAGAATCCTCTCCAAGTACTAACAAGATGATCTCAAAGGTTGGCCAAGGAAAAATGGAAGAGCCCTAGGATGTCCTACTTTAATGCAATAGAACAAGTCTTCAATGGTCAAAGGGGTAAGTAAAGAATACTATACCTTGAGTTACCCTTTTAAGTGGAGCACGATGCCATTCTTTGGCCTTGTAGTATCTTTGTCCTCCAACAAACCTGATTTTTTTTTATCTAAACCCTTGAAAAATATCTAAACATTCACTTAGAAGAAATATGGATGAACAAAAACTCTTGTAAGCCAGTTTTCTCATTAATCTCCAAAAAAGAGAATGAGAGAGGTCTCCTCCTTTTATAGTCAAGGAGCTTCCTAAATACAATGTGTTAGCTTAATACCATGATCTCAAAACCATTGTCCCAGTCAAAACCCTGGGGAAAATACAACAGATGAGATAAAATATCCCTAGAAACCCTTTAATACAAGAGTTCCCCTCTCAAAATGGTCAAATACATAAACATAGGGCCACACATGTGGACTAGAGAGGCCTAGGAGATATGTGCCCCTCAAAAAATGTGCCAACGTCTCATCAAGGAGTGAAAGGTGAGTCAAAGATGGTCCATGGACCCAAATGATCCTCTAACCAACTCCCTTGTATGTGTGGGACATCCAATAGAGAATCCAATGGTAAGTGTCATGTGTGGTAGGCTCAATGTGGGCGTTCCTCAAGAAAATCAAGGTGGTCAATGCCACATCACCTAGTGGTCAACCTAACCACTTGAAACTACTCCAACAACCTATAATTGTCTCCTCAAATGTATAAAAATCCCTGACATATGGTCCAAGAAAAGAATAAAAATGCACAAGTGTGATTACAATGCCCAACTGTGTAAGGAGAAAAACTCTGAGTGGTCCATGTGGAAAGTGTGATGACATGTCCCTATCATGATTTGATGCATTGTCATAGATCCTAATGCGGCTACATGTATCCCAATGTAGTACATGAATCCCAAGGTAAATAACATAGATCCCAATGCATGAAGATATGATCAAATATAAGTACATGGATCCCAATGCGACATCATGGATCCCAATGCAATGTCACATATCTCGAGGCATGGTACACGTATCCCAATGCAAGGTACCCACTTGGAGTGATGGGTCCATTTTCTTGGAAATCCCATTAGATGATAGCACATAGTGATCTCTCTTAACACAACCTAAAAAATAAGGGTTAGTTTTAATATTTGTGTAAGTTTTACCAAAGGGAAACAATATTAACCCTTATACATGTGACAATTCCTAGGACAACAAGTATTTACAAATTACCTAGGTGAAAGCTAGATAATGTGATGAATAAATATGGAAAAGGGAAGGTAAAAGCTTCATGTGATGACCCTCAAAGTCATTTATATGCATAGGTATTTTTATTTGTTCATCTAGCTTTCATGAGCTAGGATTTTTTTATACAATATCTTTCAAGAGGGAGATTTAACATTTAGTTACTTGTCCTCAACATTGTTTCTTACTACCCCTTTATGCCTTTTTCTTTATATGTTCATTATACTAAATAAGTCCCTTTTTCATTTGATAATGAGAAGAACTGTAGAACAACAATATGACACCTTGTGAAGGTACCTTTGAAGTTGTCACCCCTTGGGGGGTAAAATTTGGCTCCTACTCGGGGACATGCACTCTAATGCTAGAGTGTATGAGAACTCCAGAATCTCCTGCAGACTTGTGACCTACACACCATCTAACTTGACAAAGGCATGAGAATGGGCGAATCTACCACCCTTGTGAGATAAAAACTACTTTGCAAAAAAATAAAAAAATTTCACTAAGTCTAAGCATGAAAGTAAATCATGAAAACATATGCAATAAATTATTCTAAGGTGAATCAAATGCATCAAGCAATTCAATCAAGAAATGCATGGAAATAAACACATAAATGAAGGAAAACATGCATGGAAAGCAAACATGCACTCTAAACTCCTACTCAAGGAAATAAATAGATCCATGAAGTATCAGTGATAGAGGGTAAGGTATCAAGGTTCGAGGTAGGATGGTGATCTTGAAGTAAAAGCTTGAGACCTAACTTCAATTGAAATATTGTGTCACAATTCTTTTGAATCCAACAACACATAGGGCTAATGTAATCAAGTGTCAAAGGTGGCTCCAACTATGGGTATAGATGAATATCCTTGTTTACCGTGATTAAAGGACAAAAAATACCCATATGAATTAAGGTTGGTCTTCTTTCCTAATAACATCCTCCAAAAGGTTGATTATGTAGTTCTTCTAAGTGGTCATTCTTCTTCTATACTTAATCCTTAGCTTCCTTATATTCAAGTGCCAAAGAAAAATCTAGGATTTTGTAACTACTTGAGTCTTCATCCAACTTGCTCACATATTCATTCTTAGGTTGATTAGGGTCTTCAACATGATATCTTCTATAATTTTCCCTATCCAACTTCACAAAATTTCCGTCATGATGGGGATAGTAGCATATGAAAGGTCCATTTGTAAGGATCCCCCTAAATGAGCAGTGAACTTCCTCGACAAAAACATCCCCCAAGAGTTTGGGATATCAATGACAACATCTGTCATAACCAAGACATCCATATATATATTCAATCCTACAACCAAATATTTATCACACCAAGCACTTCTACCTCTCTCTTATCCATGGAACACATGTTCTGGTATGGTCTTGTTACCTTGAGGACTAATTGTTGCATTGTTTTCAAAGGCATACCATTGGTTCATGCCCCAAATTCCAACAAACAATTTTGCAATAACAAATTGTTCACTTGCAAAGATATGTAAAATGGGTTGCGTCCTCCATTCAATCCTCCTTTTTCCACAGTTTTCAAGATTACATGTGTATTGTTAGAGGACTCTTCCTTTCCTTCATCTAATCCCAAAATATGTTTGATTTTATTTCTTTGTGATGGTATCTTCAAAAAATCCAAGAACTTGATAGAGATATGGGATTTGGAAAGGTAGGATTTCAAATCAATGTTTATATCTTCACAAGTAGATTTTGACATGTTTGAAACATCACTTGAAGTCTTTGTTGGCTGAATTTGTTGTTCACTTTGTAACATCACTTAGGGTTTCATATCTTGGGCCATTTGAGGTTGTGGGATAGGGGCACTTGGCTGGTTTGGAGGCTCTTGGGGTTGAGTTTGAACTTTCTTATCCCTTCGTTGATAAGTGACCTAGTCCTTTTCTAAGATTCTCCTATTTATTTCTTCCTTAAGGGGTTATAGATATGGAAATATTGGATTGATAAAGGTCCCTTTCCTTTGCCCATTTAACTTGTTCATTAGGAGAGTTGGAGAAAACATTAATCTCATCGCAAAAATCATCGGCATAGTTGATAGAGTTTCTTGGCCCATGATTGTAACTCTCACTTACTAATCTAATAGCTTCCTTGGCAACCAAACAAGTGTCTTGTTTATGAAACAAATCACAAGGTTTACACCATGGAAAAGGCTCTTCTTCTACCACATTGTTTGCCTCTAAGGGGTTGGGAAACTTTTTTTCTCAACCATGTTGAGGTTGTCTAGGTCTATCCCAACCACCTCACCCTCTAGGTTGAAATCTATTTTGATTGGCTTTCCTTTCCAAATGGAGTATCTTGTTTTGCATAGATTGATTTTGTTGTTGGAGGGTTTATGTTTGTTTAAAAAAATGGCTCCCATCATCTTCATAACATCAACTAGAAAGGTCATCATCTTATTCTCAAAACTTGTAACATTGAAAATATTCTTCTTAGGCTCACTCTTAGTTGTGGAAGAGCTTTCTTGGTTGAGTTTTCCATAAGCAGTAAAATTATTTTGAACCTTACGTAGTATTAACTAGAACCATTTACCATCTATTTTTCAACATTTTGATCTATAATTGTTCCAAACATGCCACAATGGCAAATCAATGCCTTGAATGGGTCCAATGATCTTGTGAAACTATTGAACGTTTCCTCCTTTCTGATCATTGTTAAAGGCTTTCTTAGTTGCCTAAAATTGCAGAAAATAAGGTGCATATGTGATGATGATATAGATGTTATTTCGGAAATGTTTTGTAGTTTCTTTCTCCATACATTCCCTAGAAACAAATTGATGCTTAATATGTGCCAACGACCTTACAAAACTGCAAACATATTGCAACTCATTTTTACTACATGAGAGAATTGTAAGAAGATGAGTAAATCAAATTGTAGTTTTGTAAGACTTTGGAGAAAATTGTAGACATTTATTGGAGTAAAACTTTACGGAGAAGATTGATGTAGGAACACAAAAGTGTAGCCACAATTTTGATAGGTGATGATATGGTAGATTGTTGACTAACAAAAAAATTGTTGAGAAACCAAAGCATCTTAAGGAACTAGATCGAGTCAAACATGATAGAAGTAAACCACACATGAGATACCCTATGTTAGATAAAAATGACTGATCTGGATTGGATCATCATATAATTTGTCATCTATTTTGGTACTTTCAGGTGGAAAAATTGGAGTTGTTGACTAGTAGGTCCCATTTCAGGGGCAAGTCTCACTTTGAAGACTTGGGGTCTAGAACCTTTAAAACCCTATTTGAGGCCTTAGATGACTATTTTTGGTCAAATCAGACTAGGTCAACTACTTTTCCAAGAAACCAAACCAATTATGTAAATGTAAAACTGCAATCCAATCCTTTATTAGAGTTTCCCAGTTGGTTAGTGTTTTGATTATGTTGCATTGTGTTTCCATAGATCATAACACCTACATATTTACTATGGAGACAATAAGTTCATTAGACAAACAAGTGTGACCATCAATGTTGCAAGCGTAATTGTAAGAAAGGTTAGAAGTGTTGTAGTGTGAGCCCAAGGTTGTGAAACATTATAGTTTTGTGTTGTACTATATTTTATATTACTTGCAATTTTTTATTAATGCAATACTTTTTAGTTTGTATGTGACATGTGTCTTTACATGGCCGTCAAAATTTGTAGTTGCATGATTTGTTGTTATTGATTCAATAGTGCAATGTAATTAAATGATTGACTATCATTTATAAATAACTCAAGGAGAGCATTGTTAAGTCATATAATAAATTGATTAACAATGAAAAATCCTTCTTGAAGTAAGTTGACTACACTCTTTCTTTTGACATTTGCACCATGGGTGAAAATTATTCCATCAGTGACACTCATCCATGAGATATCGATTGACAATGTGGCCACAAGGTCGTGACATTGATACAACTTTACACTCACTATCATGCCATCAATCATCAAGATGTCATCTTGGGGAAGTATATGTTTCATTCGATTATCCTCATATGTTGGAATATAAAAATGTGATAAAATATGTCTTTTTTATTCCTTAACATCTTATTTTCTAATGTTATACAAAACATTAAACCATTATCTTGTAGAAGCTCAAATAATATCTCATATACCTGGCCACCACGATCATAATGGAGATGAGAACCAATACCAATTTTAAAATCCACCACCTAAAATTTATTTTTAGACCCACACTCATATGATTTTACCATAAAAGAAGCACATACCTTGACTTATTTAACTCTGACTCCAAAGTTAAAACCATTTGATCTTTCCCAACCTATATTCATTTTTCAACTTTTTCTCTCCAAGATTCAATTTCTTTACAGATTGATGATGAATTAACACCCTTAAGACACCATAGTTGTCGAGATGTTTTAGACATTCCAATACCTTGTGACTCATACTATATTTAACAAGTACCAAATATATTGTCTTCCATGATGATTAGACAGATTTTGTCAAAATCCTATCTAAGTGCTCAATATCATCATCAATTTTGGAAATTATAGACTACTTGTTACTTAGGTAGTGCCCAATAGTAGCAATGATGTCCCCTTAACTAGTCTCCTCAATTGGTTTCCTAGAATACCATTTTCCAAGTTCATTACATATTTTCTTTCCCTCTATTACTCTCTTAGCATGTCGACCTAACCCATTCTTAAGATCTAATAATTGTTTTATTGGTCATTTAGATGAAGCCCTACTACTATGTGTAGTTCTCACTTGTTTTATATTTAGAGGATCCATTGTAACCATTGGATCATGTTCAATGGGGACTTGAGGTACACAATCGTTACCTTCAACGAGGACTTGAACTACAACATTGTTACCTTCAATAGGGAGTTGAACTAAACCACTGTTACCTTTAATGAGAAGTTGAACTACACCACTATTACCTTCAACATTTGGACAAATCTCGAAAGTATATTCAACAACATTCCTATTTGGACAAGAGTGACAATGTGCATACCAATTTGCACAGATAGTGGCTCTTTTTCCTCCAAATGGAGTGAATTTGATGACTATATGATGTGGTTCCAAATTAGGAATTTCCACTATATCATTATTTCTTGGTGAACCTTTTTCATCTTGGAGCATTGTGTGTTGATATTTTGTTGGAATAGTCCATTATGTAATACTATAAAATAAAAGAACATTTTATGGTTAGACCTTTGAAACCAATAAAAGAAAATTTATGCTAGATTTTAATGAAGGTAGAGGAACTAGTAATATATTGACTTCCAACTCAATTTTCAAATTAAGATAATACTATTTACAAACACAAATTGAGATATACCTAGAATGTGTGTGATCTTCTCCAGTGTTACTTGTGTGATCTAACCTTACATGAAGAGTTTCTACCAAAATCCAAATAGTCATAAGGGTTAGTTATTTTTAACATGTAACTTAAATAATCAATATGTAGATTTGTCACGTGTTCTCATGTGAACAACAATTAGAGAAATTGATGCAAGAGCACCCTAACCAAGTAAGTTATCATGCATGCTTTTGAAATATTAGATAGGTGTGGAAGGCCTAGGGTACTTACAATTTAAATTTAAGAATTTTGGAATACCACATTACCATGGGTATGCATTATAATGTTTTTAACATGCAAATCCTAAACTCTTAAAATAAGAGCATTTTACTTTCAAGTATAGTAGAGTTTAGAAATGGAATCATGACATGAGGTGAAATGGGTTTGTAGATAATTGAGTAAAGATTCAAAAAAACATTTCAAAATTATATTTGAGTTATAATAACCACTCTATGTGCATTTCAGTGGCAACTTCTTGTAAATATTGTTAAACCTATTTTGGACTATCCATATATTTCAATAGGAGATAATTCTAGAGAATCAAACAAATGAGTTGGTAGAGAACAAGAAATATTACTACCTGGCAAATTTATTTTCTAAATAAGTCATTTGTGTAGGTCTTCTAAACATTTTTCTTAAGCATTGAAGATTGATTTGAACACTATAACGATTGACAATTTTGTAATGTTTTTACACAATAGCAATTTGTTAGATTCAAAGTGAAAAATAACAATTTATAAAGGAGTGGAATTGTCTTTGGGGACACCAATAAACTTGAAAATCACAATTTGGAGTCTTAATAAAGCTTGGGCATGCATTTTTGTGAAGCCAATCAAATTATGACTGGCATTTTGTCATATTTTCAAGTAGTAATGTTCATTTAGAATCTAAAGACATTGTAAGGATTCATTCAAGAAATATAAAACTACGGAGAGATGAAGAAGATCATGAATAACCATATACCATTTTGAAATCATGATTTGGGTTTATATTAAGTGCCATGGCACACATTTTTATAAGGGCATGGTGCATTTTTCTAGCAATGTCAAAATAGTGAAAATCATTTACAAATGACATTTTAGGAGACCTATATCTTATGTGTGAAGACAAATTATGGAAATAGTGATATTAGGGGTTGTTAACAATGTGAAATACTCTAGGGGTGGAAGGAGCAAGGGGGATCCTTTACAATCCCATAGGAGCAATGGAATTGTCATGCGCCTCGTGGTTAGAAATTCTCTCTAACAATCAAGTAGAAGCTTACTCATTACTCTATTGGTTAAGATTAGTAGCAAAATAGTGTATCCCTTGATTAATTGTAGTTGGAGACTCTACTACAGTTATCAAGGATATGATGAAGAAAGGTCAAGTAGATCATATACTTGACTCAATCATCACCAAAGAAAACCATGAAGATTCAAAGATCCAGTAAATAACTTATTATTAGGTCCTTCGAAATAATAAAAAACAAGTTGACACAATGGCTAACATGGCTACTAGGTTCAAAATGGGGGCATTATGAGTAAATGGAATCCAATATGCCCACAAGATACCTTAATCCTTTGTTTAAATGATAAGTACCATCATCATTAATCAACAGATGTCACTCACACACAAAATCCTTCGTCAAGGTAAAGAATTTAACATGAAGATACCACCCAACCTTTTTCACATGCCTTAGGCTATGGGAGCATTTTGTTTTGAATCCATGGGTGTATTCCATCTCAACACAAGTGGGATAAAAATCAGTTGAACTCCACTTCGATGGAAAGGCATTGGGATTTATTGCTTTCTCCTCTCCAAGTTGGCCTCTGGTTTGGTTTTTTTTTTCAACGAAAAAAATACACTTTATATTCAGAAGAATATAAGATTGTACATGGCAAGAAATGCGGAGAAATGTCCATACAAGAGAAAATACGAGAAATGTGCTCAATGCATGACAATCAAGCAGTCCATACAAGACATTTGAGAATCAAGACAGCCGAGACCAAAGTCTGTCCCATGGAAGATTAGCGCCCAAAACAGAATGTTCGATCAAAGATTTATCATTGTGGAAGGTCCTTCATTGCCTTCTTCCCACCTGGTATAGCGAATGTGACCCGAAGGCAAGTACAAAGCTTTTTTGGAAAGGATGTCCGCCTCAATATTTTGTTCTCTGTAGATGTGAGAGAAGGTGAGATTATTTAACAGTTTTGTTGCAGCACGAGTTCTCTCCTTCCAGCATTCGAGGTCCGCTACCTGAAAATCTGCA
>CBVK0101582103.1:0-15830 GCA_900067695.1 Picea abies | reverse complement strand
GCTCTTCCGATCTCACACTGCTCTGGAATGTAATCTCAGGAAGGAGCTCCTGGTGCAAAAAGGCCATTTGGAAGAAATACTTCTCAGGCTCGAGGCTTCGATGCCTCGACTCACCGCCTAAAACTTCTCATGGCTCCCCTATCTATTCTATTTGTTCAAAAGCGCATACCTTCTTTGCCCCAGCTCTCACATGGATCTTGGGTAATGGAAAGCAAATCTGCATCTAGGAAGACTCTATAATGGGGGACCCCCCGCTTGACAACGCGCCTGGACTGGAGCACCTAAAAGTCTGCCTAAAAGCTCAAAATTACAATACCCTATGGGACATCTCCCTCTGGCAAAGCGATGGAACAAATGACTGGGAAAGTTGGAACTTCCCTGACTACCCTACACAGATCCAGGTAGAACAAGAGTTGATGATTCACCTGCTCTAAGGAAAATCCCCAATCTCCAAAAGACTCGAGGACCAGCGAGGATGGGGCACGAAATCCGAAAGCTACACAGGAGCAATCGGCTATAAATTCCTCACAGCTGAACCATAGGCCCCAAGAAATCTGGCGTTATGGAAAGAAATCTAGTGGGTCAAAATTCTACCCAAAGTGGACTTCTTCATTTGGACTCTAGCTCATAATAGCATTCTGACAAGTGATAATCTCCGGAGGAAAGGCTGGGAAGGACCTTTGAGATGCCCCCTATGCCAATCCCATGAAGAAATTGTTGACAATTTTCTCCTTGGATGCTCCTTCGCTAAAGAAGTTTGGCAGACTGCCCTCCCGGGAGGAACCCCGACCGACCTTTTCCCCTCAGATATTACTTCCCTGCTAAAATCCTAGACCACCTACTGTCCTTTCACTCTCAAGGCCAAAACTCACCTTAAAATATGTTGGATGACCCTCCCTAAACTCATCCTCTGGAAACTCTGGCTCGAAAGGAACTCCCAGATCTTCAGAAACCAAAGCTCCACCCCTGCCCACGTCTCTGTCAAAGCCAAAGCCTTACTCGATGATTGCCTCACCCACCTATGTCCAAACACCTTACCGCAAACTTACTCTTCCCCTGAAGATGAATGGCTCCTTAGCTTTGCCCCCGATCTTAAATACGCCCCTCCTCTCCCCATCCCTCACGAACTTTGGGAAGTGCGCAAGCAGCGCGAGGACTTCAAAGAATGGAGACGCATTCAGCACAAACACATTTTGTTCTTTGACAGAGCTTCGAAAGGAAACCCAGGGGCGGCAGGAGGGGGAGGGGTTATCTATGACCCCATTGAATTATGGGAACTAGTCTATTCCTTGGGGTTAGGAGAAGAAACCAATAACATCGCAGAAGCACTAAGCCTTTGGCAAGGACTCATCCAAGCCCGTAAGCTAGCTATCCAAGACATTATGGTGATAGGAGACTCTCGGATCTTAATCCAAGCTCTGGCCACGAACACGTTGCCAAATCAAATGAACCTTCGGAAAATCACCAAGAAAATCCTGTGGCTCTCTCACTCCTTTCATAAAATTGACTTTTTTCATGTGCTTAGACAGCTCAACAGCGAAGCAGACCAGGCTGCCAAAGCTACCACCCCCTTGAGCAAGGGCCAACTCTCCATCAATGGACTTCTTCTTTTTTACCCTCTCCCTTAACGACATGTGGAGGGAAATCACCTGGACCTCCTGTGGCATGAGGCTTTCTCCCGAGCTTCTCGAAGCGTGGCAGCCTTCAGGCATTACCTCTCTCTGCCCCCCATCTCATGCGAAGGTACTTCACTTACTCATTCGCGTCCCTTCATCACTCCTCGCTCGTCCTTTGCCTCCCGTCACTCATGTCGTTCTGCTCTGAACCCATCCCCCTCCCGCATGGCACTCGCGCGAAGCAGCCTCCTCTCATGGAAACGCACACTCGAACCAATGTTAAATACGGGAAGGTGGCGCCCTATTCCTGCCTATCCTGCTTTCTTGATGCTACCTGGTCTCTCGCTTGGCTGGTGTGTTCAGTCCCTCCTCCTGCTCGCTCTTGGCCGACTGATTTGGCTTGGCCCCCTACCTGGTTCTTTCTCGCAGCCCTTGCTCGCATTATGGCGTCCAGCTCCAATTCAGCCTCCCCTCCCAACCGCCCTCCCTCCCTAGAACTTGAAATTCATAGGCTGAAGTGTACACTCAATGCACACAGAGGTTTCCTGCTTCATTTGGACGAGGAAGGCGGCTGGAGGTTCAAAATGGTGGAAGAAGACCTCATCCAACTCAGGGAGGAAGCGGTCGAAGCTCTCACTCACACAACACAACAAAATAGTTGAACTAGAGGCACGAATTGGAAAGATGGAACTCCAAGATGCAGACTCAAGCCGCTGAACAAGTGCAGGTGCAAAGACATCTCCAAGCGCAAGCTCCATCACTCCAGATCCGAAGGATTAATTATGGTTTATCTATCTCTGGACTCTAGCTCCTTTTTGGTTCTCTGGGTTTTTCTTTGTACGCAGGAGCACACTCTCCCTTTGTATTACAGGTAGCCATATTGTAAGCCAAACCTCAGTCTGTGTTTGGACTTTTTTGAATTCTCGAAAGTAGTGGGAATCCTGGAATTCTATACCAAAGCAGAGCCTTATGTAATCTCGAAGCCCATGCATACAACGCAAGGCCGAATTTTGTAGTTTTTTCCACAGTGGTCATACCACTGCTATTAATATAAAAACCTCTTTCTTATGTAAAAAAAACAATGAGTAACAGTAATCAAGTTTCATATTAAAATAATACTCAATGGTTCGACCTAGGAATGCATTTTGGTGAAGAATAGTTAACTTGGCCTAAAAACGATGCAAAAGTCAAGAAAGTGGTGGTTCGGCAGGTTGAGTACTCATAGATGGTGATAGTAATGAAAATTATGGAAATGATGAATCATTGGAAATGTGAAATGATCCACATCAATCCCATTGGATTTTAAAAATCATGAATTTGAACATTTCATGTGTGCATTTTCCTTATCCACCGAAAATTGTTACAACACTATGTTTTATGCCTAGAATTCAATTTTTCCAATTTTGGTTAAGTTGTAATCATCATGATGACTTTATAATTATTTGGTGACGTGTTTTAACGATTTTTTAGAAATAATAATTGTTTCTTTTTCATATAAATGATGTTTAATGTTTAGGAGTTTTTGAAAATATTGGCTTGCATTCGTCACACTTTTTAGCGATCATGTTCATTTAGAATGGAAAGACCCTTTATGGATCCATTCATGAAATATAACAGTATGGAAAGATAAAGGAGATAATGAAGAATCCTAGAAATTTTTCATATCACAATTTGGGTTCATATTTATATTAGGGCGTGTATTTTTGTAAAGTTGGTGTGTATTCTCTAGCACTATTAAAAACAAGGAAAATAATTGAAAATTGGGATTTTGTTATACCTACATCTTATATTTAAAGATAGATTAAGGAAATATTGATATAAGAGCTTGTTTACCATGTGAAATAATATAGTTTAGTACATTTATATCTTCACAAGCATGCATTTTTGTAGGGCTAGCATGTATTTTGCTAAGCCATGATGGCTTGATTTGCATTTTGCGTAAAGAATAGTTTTTATGTATTTTGTAACAAAAAGATTTAGATTGGAAATGTAACACTATAGAAAGGTTGGTAAGATCATGAGAAACAATCATCAAGTTTTAGATTAAAGTAATGATCAATTTTTTCCTTGTGTGTGTATTTTGATAAAGACTAATTAACTTGGCCTAAAAATAGTGCAAAATCAAGGAAAGTGGCATTTTGTCAAGTTCAATACTTGTCACCATATGGTGACAGTGTGGAAAAATATGGAAATGTGGGGTTATCATACATGTAATATACTTCAATTATCATCCTTCATATTTCATCATGATCTCTTGTGTACAATTTGTAGTGCATTTTTAGGATCTAACTCAAGCCAATGCAACACCTTGTTTTCAATTCCACGGTTCATTTTTTCTTACTCTTGCTTAAATATTAATATCCATGTATGCATTATAAGAACATAGGATAATGGATCATACATGATGACATGTCATGCATGCTTTTGGACCCTTTAGGAGTGCATAATTTATGTTGGATGTGCATGATCCAGATTTTATGAGCAGAACGAAATGAATACAGATTATTATTATTATTAACACAAAGACACAATGAACAATAAGAGAGATACAGTAAAACTAGCTTCTATTCAATAAAGAAATATGATGAAACTGTAAAATGCAAACTGAAACCAAGCTTGCTATAATGGTGGTGGCTTATCTTTAGGAAGAGATGTGATGGTTGCGCTCATTCGCAAGAAGATGAGTACAATGAGGCTTTGAAAGCCCTTTTTACAATAAACATGAATGTCAAAACCCTATACATCCAAAAAAACTAACCCTAGGAGATGAAGCGCCAAAAGTTATGTGGACCCTGTTGGGGTAAGTTGGTACATCAATTTCTCAGGGTCGTAACTTTTGCATATGATCTTCGTTTTAGGCGCACGATATCCCATAGGAAAGGTCTATCCGAGGACTACACATTATACTGTCAAACTCTAATTATTTCTACAATTGATTGTGGCAAGCCCTAAAAATGTTGTTTAGGGCCTCAAAACGGCCCCGAAAGTTCAAGACCCGAAAACTAGGAAAAATCTACCTAACTCAAAAAAATTGCTAAGATGAACCAGTTGGAATAGGTGGGTGGCCACCGATGTCCACCTGGATCAGTGCATTTTTATGAGGCAACGAAGCCTAATTGTGTAAATTTAGAATTTTATTTGTCCTTGGTGAATTTTTATCAACTCTAGGATAGGAATCATTGTAATTGACATTTAAGGTAGTTGCAAGATCATTAGTGGATTGTGTGTGTGTGTCTACATCATCTCAATTGGGCCCACAAAATCCTATCTATGATGGATGTACCATTATGAATCTACATAAATGTGTGGAGTCATAGAGTCCTAGTCATGACATTGATCTTTGAGTTTAATGGTTGTTGTTATGTTTTCATAGATGTATGAAATCCCTCATTTTTAATGGTTGTTGTGTCTTAAGTTTGTTGAATACCTTCATTATTCGTACTTTTATTTTGATTTTTTGTTGTTGGCCCCATGTCATTATAGCCATGATGTCTTCCATTATGACTAAAGAGCTATAAGGTTGATATATATCAGCATTGGCACAACACACTATAAAATATTGTCATATTCAAAAGAGTCTCATAGAGCTCTAATGTGTACAAGTCATATCAAACCCTCAAAGGTTCTTACTAAGGTGCACCATCGTTGCTCGACGAACATATTTCTCCATTAATAAATAGAGCATAGTAATCTGTGATTTCTCCTCTCTACAAATTTTGAACCAATCCCTATCTCTATTTGCAACGGGCATATGGTATAAAGTGTATATTTTTTATCGCACAAATCAATTTCCTATGTTGTAAAATCTCTCAAAATAGAAATTAATTTTGATTATCCATATTGATTGTTGCTTACGAAATCATGTGCCTTTTTCTTTTAATATTGGCACTCCTCTCTTCAATTTGGAGAGTTCTTCCAACCTTGTTATGCCCCAATACTCTAGGATTTGACTCCAACTTTTATGGAGCACTCTTGGCATTCATTGCCTTTCATTCCTCTTCTACTTGAGTGTTTTTGGTGGATCATTGACCTCCATTGGGCATTCTCCTTGCTTCCTTGTTTTATTACAAGGATTACAAAGTTGAGGGCAACTTGGATCCCATTCTCCATATATTAGCACTCGGCACTCTCCTATAACGAATTTCAAGCAAATCCTCCTTTCCCTTCATTTCCCACAACCAAATGTTGTATTTGCTAGAATGCTCTACAAGTAGTCTCATGCTTTCTTCCTCCCTTCTACCCTTGCTCTTACCTTATTCCCTTACATTCTAGTCTCTTGGCCCTTACATTGCTTGAAACATTTTAAAACCTAAAAAATAGTTGGAGCTCTCATTGCACTCCACCAAGAGAAAAGCACTTGACAAGTTTAACCCTCCTTTCATTGGTTTGGACATCATTGGGAATCCACTATAACATTTCTTTGTAGTTTCTTCCATTACATTTTTGTTTACAATGCATAAATTAGCTTCTCATTTTTCCTTTGTAACAGAAAATGTTTTAACATTTTTATTTATTTTTTATTTATTTTTTATTTATATTGTGGACATTGGGGAGAGCTCACCTTTTATTCACATCCTTATCAAACCATCCCATGTGAACAAGTCTTTCTTTTTCTTATTTTGTATTTTTATTCAGAAGTGAAGGGATTGCTTGCTCATCTCCTTCATTTTTCATTTTTAATTGAATACAAAGGGTGGTTTGTTTCTTGTTTTTGTGTTGCTTAGTGCAAATTGAATTCCGTAATAACATTCTATTAAACACAGCATAAATGACACCCAAACAAATGGATAAAATAACATTAATCTTATTCTATTGTTTTGTATTTATGTTAGCCTAGTTCATGTAAAAGAGAAAATGGAAAAATAATAATTTACTTACCATAAGCAAACCTCATTCAAATCAAGCTTAAACAAAGAAAAGAAAAAAACAAACAAACTCAACCCGTCACTTTGCCAATACCCATTTCCAAGCTCCAGTCTTGCAATACCTGAGCTTGTTTATTTGCCCATTCTCTCCTTACAGATCTAATTTGGTTGGCTCTGGCTGTAAAGTAGTTTGCTGATTCCAAACTCTTACACGAAATGTTGCAATCCCAAATTCTTTCTTACATGAAATGATGCATGTATAAATTTCAATTCATCAATTCCCACCACATAGTGATCTTCCCAATAAATCAATGTTGGGGAATCATGTTTCAAAGCTATTGATGGGTGGATAAGAATAGAAATAAACCATATTTCAAGTCCAAATAATTTATAGACAACTTAGATGATCCGGAGCAATACAAGAATCGAGATGCCCACTTTCAATAAAAAAATTCAACCATCTAAAATTAATGCTTTCTACTTTTTTAAACAATTCCCATTTTCAAATCCTTGTAAAAACATTGTTTACATTTTTACTTATTTTTTATTTATATTGTGGGCATTGGGGAGAGCTCACTATCCACATCCTTATCAAACCATCCCATGTGAACAAATCTTTCTTTCTCTTATTGTGTATTTTTATTTAGAAGTGAAGGGATTGCTTGCTTATCTCCTTCATTTTTCATTTTTAATTGTCCTTATCAAACCATCCCATGTGAACAAATCTTTCTTTCTCTTATTGTGTATTTTTATTTAGAAGTGAAGGGATTGCTTGCTCATCTCCTTCATTTTTCATTTTTCATTTTTAATTGAATACAAAGGGTGGCTTGTTTCTTGTTTTTGTGTTGCTTCGTGCAAATTGAATACCGTAATAGCATTCTATTAAACACAGCATAAATGTCACCCAAACAAATTGATAAAATAGCATTAATCGTATTCTATTGTTTTGTATTTATGTTAGCCTAGTTTATGTAAAAGAGAAAATGGAAAAATAATAATTTACTTACCATAAGCAAACCTCATTCAAATTAAGCTTAAACAAAGAAAAAAACCCAATTAAACTCAACCCGTAACTTTGCCAATATCCATTTCCAAGCTCCAGTCTTGCAACCTGAGCTTGTTTATTTGCCCATTTTCTCCTTGCAGATCTAATTGGGCTGGCTCTGGCTGTAGAGTAGTTTGTTGATTCCAAACTCTGTTACACAAAATGTTGCAATCCCAAATTCTTTGTTACATGAAATGATGCAAGGATAAATTTCAATTCATCAATTCCCACCACATCGACAAAGTGATCTTCCCAATAAATCAATGTTGGGAAATCTTGTTTCAAAGCTATTAATGGATGGATAAGAATAGAAATAAACCATATTTCAAGTCCAAAGAATTTATAGACAACTTAGATTATCCAGAGCAATACAAGAATCGAGATGCCCACTTTCAATAAAAAAAAAATTCAACCATCTAAAATTAATGCTTTCTACTTTTTTAAACAATTCCCATTTTCAAATCCTTGTAAAAACAATTTAAACTCTTTCAGTGAAATATAGGTCTGACCATATCAACTCATCCCTTTCCATCTGCCTTTATTTGTAGAAATAAAATCTCTCTATATACTCAGAATTTAAACTCTTTGTTACATGAAATCAAATCCTTGCAAAAAAAAGTTTAAATTCTTTGTTACATGAAATGATACAAGTAGAAATTTCAATTCATCAATTCCCACCATGACGAAGGAGTGATCTTCCCGATAAATCAATGCTGGAGAATCATGTTTCAAAGCGGTTGACGATAAATCAATGCTGGAGAATAATGTTTCAAAGCGGTTGATGGGTGGATAAGGATAGAAATAAACCACATTTCAAGTCCAAAGAATTTATAGATGATCCCGAGCAACGCAAGATGCCCACTTTCAATAAAGTGACTCAACTGTCTAAAATTAATATTTTCTCAGTGGTTTACCGTCAAACCGTCAAGCAATCTCTGGTGTACTGTATGGTATAAACTTTTCTCAGAAATTATTTCAACCTCTTTTCACCTAGCATGTTGGCACTTCACAAATTAAAGAACCAGAGGTCTGCAAATATGTCCAATTATGCCCAGTAGTTTTTCCTTTAATTCTATTGTAATTATATATATACAATAGAACTACACAGGATGACCACATGTAATTTTGAATGAATGAATTTCAGACGTCTTATCAGGATTATGGATAGCAGTCCAATTCGAGAGATGCCTCAAATGGATTATAATATTCGGATTTAAGATTCTGCCCTTTCAATGCATGGTGGTCTTGAATAACACTGGAATTTGAGAGATGTCTTGAAATGTTCTATACTTTGAACATTAACAGATTGAGATTAAGATTTGCCCATTCGGTGCATGGGTTAACTGACCGCGGCATGTAATTTGTATGCTCAGAATTTTCTCCAGAAGATTTGACAGTGCTTGTACTATAATCAAGTGCAATGATACAGACTTTGTGATGTACAGCACCAATAATAAAGATATAAAAAAATTCCTTTCAATCTATTATATCTCCTCTAAATTTTCTAAACTGGCACAGGGTATAAAATTACAAATTTCACAATCTTAAAAACCATTTCTTTGGCAAAGATAATACAGAATTTCCACTGACATAGTTTTAAGATGAATGCACAAAGACAAGTAAAATTCAATAAAATCAAATGACAAAAGCCTCCCTTGATAGCAGCCACTGGGCACAGCTCTTCTTCCAAATGCTTGGTATAATCAGGTTGAAAGGGTTCTGGAAGTTTTTCATCTGTGTTAAGCCATACAATCCTCCAGAAGTCAACCCAATTATTGCAATTTAACATAACAGCACTGAAATCACTTTTCAACATCCTTTCAAGTATATATACAAGGCAGAAAAACATGTGAATCCGATTTGACAGCTATATTGTTTCCCGATATCCCATCTTTTGGATACCCTGCATCTCGGTGCCCGTGATATTTTCCACTACAAGAGCTCATTTGTCATCATGTCCTAATTTAATTATCTATTGACAGCTTCTCAAGTGTGCTTGACATTGAACCCAAGGCTAATTAAGAAGGATCCTTAGGCATAATATGGGCTCTCTCATCAATCCCCCTCTATTTCAACTTCTTCAGGCTCTTCATCTTCTTTTTGTTTCTCTAGATTCCTTCCACCAAAGAGCTCCTTTTGTGCTTCTGCCAAAAAAGAACCTGTTGCTGCAGCAACAGACTGCTTTTCAGCTAAATCATGTTTTCTTTTCTTCTTTTTACCATGGTCTTCTCGTGACTTACGATTAGGTCCCATTCCTATACTTATATCCCGCATATCACGCCTTTTCTCTGCAATGCAAGAAGCACCACACGTACCAGCAAGGGAGAGCAAAAAAAGGATAAGAAACATCAAGGTGCACATTATCCGGGCACCCAATTGACAACCGAAACAACCAACCTGTTGTAAGATCGGGTAATGAATGCTCGATAAAACGAGTTGCAGCTTGTGCATTTAAGGTTGTCATAGGACGTGCTGCTAATACATAAACAAACAAAACTAAGTCCTCAATAAGGAATGGTCCAGGGGTCTATTTCTGTTTGATACTTACTGTAAACAGGAAATAAAGGAATCTTGGCCTATTCATAAAGTATGTTGATAATGTCCTCCAAGACTGTCATTCCCTTTCTGATTCAATCATTTCTCTATATATAGGAGACACGAAACACATTACATGGATGTACACATCTGGGTAATGTTGCCTGTTAAGACACTATGAACTACATAATCTAGTCAATTTTAGAAATGTAGTTAAATGTCAAAATGTCATGCACAGGGATTGAATTTTTTGTTAAAAATATAGAGGCAGCACTTGTGATTCTTATATGCCCATTCAAGTGCATAGCAAAGTCTATGAGGTGAAAATAGTCGCGATATTTTTATACTCTCACTGATGTGCATACAAATATAAAAGGGAACAATAGTAAAGATTTCAAGTAAATAGCTTCCTTCTGTTAAAGAATGTAGACCCAAACATGGTAGTTTCCCAATAAAGTATGTCAGTTTCGTACCTGTACTCCTGTCGATATAATATTCTATCCTGTTGGTATACAGATCCAATCTCTCCTGCAAAAAAATCATAACAGAAATAAACCAATAAAAACAAAATATAACGAAGTTTTGGAAGATGTAATCATGTGATATTAGATTAATCAATTCATTTCCAATAACCTACCACGGAAAAATTATTCAACATCCGGAACAATATTTTTAGAGCAGAATCACAGAAACTACATGGCAGAAAAAAATCCAAATAATTTCTCTTAGCAACAACAAAATTTATGAAACTGTCCTTCAACCTTCATTTTTATATTGTGAAGATGAGATGCTGATTCACTGGTGAGGCCAACCGACTGAGGCCAGGTTTCCATTCTCATTGTGATCTGGGACTCTGCCCCACCTGTATGGCATGAGTTTCAAAGGGATGAGGCCAGGTGGAGGTACTGGGCAATTTTGGCTGAATAGCTAACACTCAAACCTGGCGCCTGAGTCAAATGAAGTCTGCTCTTTGCAGTGCAGCCACTTGAAGCGTGTTTCTTGAAGCAATTCCTAAAAATAGGCACAAGGCAAAGAAAGACATATTATTCATCTTCTCAGGATATAGAGGCCTATTGAACTGTAACAAGTGTCAAATGCTACTTCACAATACGGTTTTCTGATCCAGGATTTTTATTATTAGGCTTCCCAGTTCATTGATTGAGGAATGTTCAGAACATGGAGTTCCATTCTTGCTGTGGTCTGCCCCACCTGTATTGCATAAGTTTCAAAGGAATGAACCCAGGTAGAAGTCCTCGGCAATTTTGGTTGAATAGCTACCACACAAACATGGCAACAATTAAAGTTAGAAAATCTGTCATTTAACCTTCATTTTTATATTTTGAAGATGGGGCATTGATTCACTGGTGAGGCCAACCTTGACCAAGATTTTATGATCAGAACGAAATGAATACAGATTATTATCAAAAGATGCTTAACACGGAATAACAGATATACAGTAAGACTGGTTTCTATTCAATAAGGAAATAAGCTGAAACTGTAAAACGCAGCGGAAAACAAGCTTGCTAGAATGGTGGCGGCTTATCTTTGAGAAGAGATGTGACGGTTGCACTCATTCACCAGAAGAAGATTTCAATGAAGCTCTCAAGGCCTTTATACAATAAACAGGAATGTCAAAAACCCTAGACATCCAAAAACCTAATCCTAGGACATGAAGCGTCGAAAGTCATGTGGGCCCCATTTGGGTAAGTGAGTACATCAACCTCCTGGGGTCGTAACTTTTGCATACGATCTCCGTTTTAGGTGCACGATAGCCCGTTGGAAAGGTCTATCCGAGGACTACACATGCTACATGTAGTGAGCCCTACACATGTTGACTGTGGCAAGCCCTAAAAATGCTATTTAGGGCCTCAAAACGGCCTCGGAAGTCAGGGACCCGAAAACTAGAAAAAAATTGCCGAACTGGAAAACTGTCAAAATGAGCCAGTTGGAATAGGTGGGAGGCCACCGACATCCATCTGGATCAATCCTCCCCCCTTAGGAAGCAATGGTCTCCATTGCGTTGAGTGCCCCCATTAGATGAGGAAATTTCTGTTGAATTTGGCCCCGGGTGAGCCACTTGCCTTGGTGCAAGAGTTGCCCTGCTTTGACAACTCAATAAAGCTAGATCATTTGCTGGCGAGTGCCCTTGACCTGTTTGTCCACAATTAGATCATCGGATGCATGTTGTATGCAATCGGAGTTGAGCTTTGTTGGTGTCAGTTGCTTTGCAATCTCTGAGGTGTCCAATAATGGTGGGAAATAAGGTCGAAGGAGATCCACATTGAACACTGGGTGCAGGCCGAGGAAAGGAGGAATGTTGCGCTCAAAATCATTATCACCCACAGCCTTGGTGATGGTGTACGGCCCATAACGAAGTGGGCAAAGCTTTCGATGGGGTCCGGTAAGGCGTTCTTTCTGCAAATGCAACCAAACTTTGTCGCCCACCTGAAACTTATGTGGCATCGGGTGTTGATCATGGTGCTGCTTGTACTTGTCATTGGACTTCTGTAAGATATCCCGAACCTGTTGGTGAATGTGTTGGATCCGCTCAATGAACCGGGTGGCTTTGTCAGCTTCAGTTGGAGGAGGAGATGAGTCGGCCAAGGTGACTGCAAGGGGTAGTGCAATATCTATGGGACCCAATGGTTGAAATCCCAACCCCACCTGAAAGGGGTTGTGGCCAGTTGAGCTATACAGGGCTCAGTTGTAGCTATGTTGGACATAGGGAAGACTCTCATCCGATATGCAAGGGTGCTTGGAATTACACATGCGCGGGATATGCACGATCATTCGATTTACAACCTCGGTTTGGCCATCTGTCTGGGGGTGGAAGGTTGTGGATTTGTTGAGCTTGGTGTCCAACAGTGACCAGAGGCTCGACCAGAATGTGCTGAGAAATCGACTATCCCGATCTGAGACAATGGTTTGTGGGATTCCAAAATGTACCCAAACTCGTTCAAAGAAGAGCTTGGCAGTGGCCTCTGCTGTGATGCTCTTCTTGCAGACGGCCAGAATCGCCATCTTAGAAAAGTGATCAACACCACAAAAACACAATCATTTTCCCTCTTGGTGGACGGGAGGCCCGACATGCAATCCATGGAGATGGATTCCCATGGCCTGTCAGGAGCAGGCAGAGGGGTGTACAAGCCCTGTTTCTTAGTGGTCGGTTTGGCAATAGCGCAGGCAATGCAGGACCTGATATACTTGTTGACCTCATGTCGAAGTTTCGGCAAGTAGAAATATTTTTACAGCATTGCCACTGTCTTTTCGATGCCGAAGTGTCCTACCACCCGACTGTAGTGGGCTTCCCAGATCATCTTCGCTCGCTTGATGGAACGCAAATATGGCCCAGATGGCAGAGCAGCCCATCCTGAAGATGGAAATTAGCGACAACTACGTTTGCACCCAACATTTGGTAGGTGGTGGGGAAGTTTGGGTCTGTCTGATAGAGTTAGGGCCATCCAGAGGTCTCATGGCCGCAAGAGTCTAGCACTGTGGTGAGTGTCGTGACTAACTGTCTGCTGAAGCAATCAGTGACGCGGTTGGTGCTTCTTGTTTTATACTTGATGTTGAGGTGGAATTGTTGCAAGTATGTGTACCACTTCTAACGGCGGTCATTCTGCAATTTGCCTTGTGTCTGCATGAACTGCACTGGTTTATGATCAATGTGGATGATTGTCTCCTTCGCAAGAATGTAATGTCTCCATTGGCGACAGGCTTGCACAATGGAGTACATTTGTTTGTCGTAAGTAGGGTACTTACGGACAGCATCTGATAGTGTCTCACTATGATAGGCCACGGGGTGGTCGTGCTGAGTGAGAACAGCGCCCACAGCATAGTCTGAAGCATCTGTCTCGATCTCAAAGGGTTGTTGCAGGTTCGGTAGTGAAAGTACTAGAGCTTAGCACAAGCGCTGCTTCAAATCATCGAACGCTTGTTGTTGGACCGGCCCCACACAAATTTCGCCTTACCACCACCCCTAGTTACTTGGCTGAGGGCCCATGCAATATGGGAGAATCCCAACACGAACCTGCGGTAGAAATTGGCAAGGCCCAAGAAGCTCCGAAGCTCAGTGAGAGTGGTTGGGGCTGGCCAGTCACAGATGACTTGGATCTTGGCTGGATCCATATGTACACCATGTTGATCAACGATGTAGCCCAAGTAATGGACCATGTCCATGCCGAAGGAGCATTTTTCAAGTTGGCGTATAGCTTGTGTTGTCGCAGGGTGTGCAGAACCTGTTGAATATGCTGCAAGTGTTCTCCCCAAGTCTTGCTGTAAATGAGAATGTCATCTAGATACACCACTAAAAAATTATTGGTGAATAGTCGCAGGATATCGTTCATCATCCTCATAAAAGTGGCTGGAGCATTTGTCGTGCCAAAGGGCATGACCAACCATTCAAAAAGACATTCCTTTGACTTGAAGGTAGTCTTCCATACATTTGTCTGTTCTATCAGGACCTGGTGGTAGCTAGACTTAAGATCAATCTTACTGAAGTATTTGGCTCTCGTGAGTTGATCAAGGAGGTCGTCGATTCAGGGAATTGGGTACCGGTTTCTGACTATGATTTTATTCAGGGCCCAATAATCAATGCAGAGTCGCCATGTTCCATCTTTCTTCTGTACCAGCACGATTGGGCTCCCGCAAGGTGATGAGCTGGGATGGATGTGCCCCTTGTGGAGTAGTTCTTGGATCTGTCGTTTGATCTCCTCATTCTCTAACAGAAAGTGGCAGTAGACTGGCCCATTGGGCAGCGGTGCGTTGGGGTCCGATCAATTGGGTGCTTGACCTGACAGTGCAAAGGTACCCCGGTAGTTGACAAGAAGCTATCCGAGTATGCTTCCACGACCCTCTCCACTTGCTTCTGTTGTGTGGAGAGGTCAGTCGCAGATACCCTGGATGTGGCTACGATCTAGAATGAGAGCGAATCACAAAGAAGACAAACTTCCCCGTCTGAGAGATGACCTTCTTGCATTGCTTGGCAGAGATCAAGGAAATAGCACTAGGTGTGACTGCCTCCGGTATCTTGTACAATTTCTTGTTCAAAGACTGCGAGGCCTAGACTCATTTATAGCATGGTGTTTCCATAAATATGGTTGGCCCAAAATAACATTACAAACTTCGAGAGGGGCAACATCACACAATACCTCATCTTTGAAAGGCTTGATGTCGTATGACAGGCGACATTGTTGGCTAACACAGATGTCGCTTCCTTGGTGGCGCCATCCAATGGTGTAGGGCTGTGGGTGCGGCGTTGCCAACAGGGCGAGTCGCTTGACAACCTCTACTGAGATGAGGTTCTTCTGGCTACCGCTATCAACGATGAAGTGCAGCAGAGTACCCTTCACCCACATCCATGAATGAAAAAGGCGCTCGCCTTCCTCTGGCTCATTTGGTTCACCAAGCTGGAGCTTTGTGGTAGCAACAGTAGCACTGGGTTCTGCATCGATGATCTGTCTCCCCCTTTCTGGCTCTGACTCAGAGTCGGAACCCGCATCTGACTCAGAGGCTTTCTCCTCAGCCACCAGCAACTGCTTTGAGCAGCAATCAGCAGTGTTATGTCAGGGGCTCTTATGGAAGTCGCACCACTTCCCAGTATCTTCCTTTGTCTTTCACGTGTCCTTCTTTGCTTGCAGCCTGGACTGGTTGTCCTGAGGCGTCCGTCTTTGCTCTGTCCTTTGTTCTGCGGGTTGGCGCCGCCCTTTCCTGGCTTTTGTTGTGAAGGTTCCCAGGCCCAAATTGCCATGTCTTTTGTTTGAGCTTTTG
>CBVK0101582102.1:0-10689 GCA_900067695.1 Picea abies | reverse complement strand
AATCTTTGATACCCAACTTGGTGCGCAAGGTATGGAAGATATTTGTGAACTCGGGCACTGCTTCGTCTCTTTCCTGCCGCAGTGTGGTCCATTTTGTATACAAGTCGTCATAACTTCCAACAGGATAGTATTCTTCCTTAATAGCATCGTTGAAGGACTCCCAAGTGACCGCAACTGTAAATAATGAGGGTTTCTCTGTTTCCTTCTGCTCAAAGAAAGTTTCCCACCAATCTTTAACAAGGGGAACGGCTTTGAGGAGCGCAAAAGTAATATTTTCTCTATTCGAGAAGTTATGGACAAAGAAATACCCTTCTAGCAGATTCAACCATTTGTCTACAGCATTTGCATCTATCTGACCTTCAAATATAAGAATATCGAAGTTGATTTGTACCTTTCAGGGAGCAGTGCCTCCGTTTGAGGAAGATGTGTCGCCTGTTGGTAGTCGTCGAAGGATTTGCACAAAACTATCCATCATCTCGTTCCTCTGTTGCGTGAGAGATTCCTAGAGCAACATTTTGAAGGGATCTCTTGTCCTGTCGTCTTTCTTTTCTCCCACCATGAGAGGTCGCTTGGGCATGCGAGAGTTTTTGTCCTCAAGAGAAACAAGCTCGAGACCCAGTTCTTTGTACCCTAACCTCGTTGGGGACATGCACTAAGAACAACAAGGAGCAGACCGCTCTAATACCACTGATCCGGATTTTATGAGCAGAACAAAATGAATACAGATTATTATCAAAAAATATGTTTAACACAAAATAACAGATATACAGTAAAATTGATTTCTATTCAATAAGGAAATAAGCTAAAACTGTAAAATGCAGCGGAAAACAAGCTTGCTAGAATGGTGGCAGCTTATCTTTAAGAAGAGATGTGACGGTTGCGCTCATTCGCCAAAAGAAGATTACAATGAGGCTCTCAAGGCCTTTTTACAATAAACAGGAATGTCAAAAACCCTAGACATCCAAAAACCTAACCCTAGGAGATGAAGCGCCAAAACTCATGTGGGCCATGTTTGGGTAAGTTAATACATCAACTTCTCGGGATCGTAACTTTTGCATACAATCTCCATTTTAGGCGCACGATAGCCCGTTGGAAAGGTCTATCAGAGGACTACACATGTTCCCTGTGGCGAGCCCTACATATTATGATTGTGGCGAGCCCTAAAAACGTTGTTTAGGCATCAAAACAACGTCAGAAGTTAGGGACCCGAAAACTAGGAAACAATTGTCGAACTGGAAAACTGTCAAAATGAGCCAGTTGGAATAAGTGGGAGGCCACCAACATCCATCTGGATCAAACCTATTTTCAAACCATCCACGAGGTTTTCATGCTCATTGTGGACTATGACTCTACCCCACCTATATGGCATGAGTTTCAAAGGGATGAGGCCAGGTGGAGGTACTCGGCAATTTTGGTTGAATAGCTACCACTCAAACCTGGCACCTGAGCTGAATGAAGTCTTCTCTTTGTGGTGCAGCCACTGAAGCATGTTTCTGGAAGCAATTCCAAAAAAAAGGAACAAGGCAAATAAAGACATATTTTTAATCTGCTCGAGATATAGAGGCCTATTGAACAATACCAACTGTCAAATGTTTTCAATATGGGTTTCTGATCCAGGATTTATATTATTAGGCTTCCCAATTTAATAATGCGGAATTTTCAGAACACGGAATTTCATTCTTGTTGTGGTATGCCCCACCTGTATTGCATGAGTTTCAAAGGGATGAGCCCAGGTAGAATTCATGGGCAAATTTAGCTGAATAGCTACCAAACAAACATGGCAACAATATATATCGATCTTTGCCAAAACACTTTCTAAGTCAAAATTCAAGTCAATATTGTTGGTTTTTGGCAAAGTAGGATTGGGTAGAAGCCTACTCACTGGTGGAGGTGGAAGTTTATGTTGAGGAAGCTTGGATTCAGTGGGAGGGGCTTGAGGCACTTTCTTTTGTCTTCTATACACTTGCAACTCTCGCCTCTTCAACTTCTCCCTTGACTCTTCATCTAAATTGTTTATAACTTCCATCCTAGCCCTCTTAGTTGCTTCTTTTATGCCTTCTTCATGTTGTTCGAGTGTGATATTGAGACATACTCGTGGCTCTTTAGCGAAGACATAATTCAAAATGTTCACTTGATTAGGGTCTCCATTGTTCATTGGACATTCATGTTCCCAATGTGCATCCCTAAACTGAAAACATTGAGTTTCATCTACAACATTTGAGGGAGCGAGAGTATTAGGCACCTTTTTCTCATTTCGAGGCCTGTACACTTGACCGGGCTTTTGAGGTTGTCCTTTCAAAGGAGGCCTGGGAGCCTGTTGTTGTGCTCTCTCCAAATTGGTAATTATATTCATCATCAAGGTTTGATTTATTTTTATGCCATCCACATTCTCTTCAAGTCTTGCCAAGGAATCACTAATATCTTGGGTGGTCTCAGCGTCATGCACTACCTTTGGTTTAACATCAACCTTGGTTCTTGGGGCATAGAGAGGTTCCACCTTGGATGATGACAGATTAGCCTTGATTCTTGTAGCTAATTTATGAGCCTCTTGAATTGTCTTTGGTCCCTTATCCCTGAGCATGAATCCAAATCGCCCAAAAAATGCCTTGCTATAGAGGAAGAGAAGGTAATCTCATCCAGGGTGATAACTCTTAGGTATTTGTCGCAGCAACCTTTCAAACTTGGTATGGAACTCCCTAGTAGTCTCATTCTTAGATTTCCTGATCTCATTGAGTTGCAGCAAGAACATGTTTGGATCTTCTTTGACACTCCATCTTTTAAGAAAAATTTCCTCTAATTGATCCATGGTTTTGATGCTAGAAACAGGGAGATTTTCATACCATCTTCTAGCAACATCTTGAAGAGTGGCAGAGAAAAGCTTCATCATCAAATCTTTGGCATCATCACTCACATGATTGAGTTGAAAGAAGGCCCAAAAATTGCACATATGCTCTTCAACGGTGACCACATCATTACTAGAAAATTTGCGCAACCATTTTTCATACTTTGCAGGCATCTGTCGAGAGTATCTTGGGATGGCTAACATATCTAATGGTTTGAAGAGCTTGGACACCCATTTCTTTTGACTCTGGGCTTGAGTTTGGGCCATTGTATTCAAGGGAAGGTTTCCCCCAAAGAGAGAGTTGTGAGGAGGCCTTGTTGGTATACCTCCCTAAGCTTTGTGGAGTCACCGGATAACCCTTCTAGGATTATCAAAGGAAGTGAGGAAATCACCCTCAGTGGAGTCGCCAGATAACCCTTCTAGGATTATCGAAGGAAGTGAGGGAATCACCCTCAATGGAATCGTCAGGTAAGCTTGTAAGATAAGGGCTTCTGAAAAAGCTTACCAAAGATGTGTCATTGAGGAAAATTGGCTCGATTGTCCCTGGAAACGGCGCCAAAATGTTATCGCATGATTTGTACTTGTTCAAATCCCAACACAAGTAAGTCAAATCTTGTGTAGCTACAAGAAATCCTACCACTGTCACCTTAGTAAGAGATCCCCATGTTTTAGTAATGGACAGAAGTCCACCACAGGGAAGGCATCCCCAGTAACCTTAAGGCGTCAAAGCAGCAGATAATGTAGCTAAGCCTACCGCCCCCTCTCTTGGTTACCTAAGTCGAACGTCTATGTCTATGAAATTTGAGGCAAAAGGAAGTGTTTTGGGTACCTTCATGGAACAAGAACAATTTATAGGATGCATGTGATATTTCCAAGTACCGGTATGCAATATAAACCTCAAGAGACAATAGACAATGAAAAGTAATGATAGATGGTACAAAATTGCAGCAAGATAATAGTTTACATAGTGATTAGAATTTTGTAACAGTCACAAGAATATTAGATCAGAATTTCTTGAAAAGATAGTGAAAGCTTAACATACATTCAGTAGATCAATTAGCAACTATTCGAAGCAAATTATGAGCGTGTTAGTTGGTTGTTAGAGTGAAGTATGCATCAAATTAATTTGATTGAGATAGTTGTAGCAATGATTTGCAACGTCAAAACCAAAATTAGTAGATTAGGCTAAGTTAAAGTTAGAAGAAGTTAGTGGAAGCCTTAGAGAATAAGATTTGAAAGTTGTTTGATCAAATTCCTTCACAAGAGCAATTAAACTAGTGCCTTTTGGGATATGGAGTCTTTTATAACAGCAATTTCAATATGTTTGGAGAATGATGATAGTAATATCTAAGAGATAGGGCTTGAAAGCTAGGGTGTTAGCACATTAGGGCCCTAGATTTCAAACCTTGAAAAGAAGAAGTTGCTAGAGAGAAAGCACTTTTGGGCTCTAGCAATTCTTTCATCCTTCTTAGATTCTTTGATTATGTCAACAACAAGACTCTAGAGTGACACTCCTAAAGTGCTAGCACTTTAGGGCTTTAGGAGCTCAATCTAGGTAGGATTTCCTTCACCGATTTATGGATGGAAAATCCTTTTGAGAGGAGGAAGCACTTATGCTCCTCTCTTAGGGTTTAAACAAGCAATATACCTTCAATATGAACAAATAAAATTCAACATAAACATCCAACACATGAAATGAAATTGTAGATTTTACTTACTTCTCCAAGATTAACCAAGCACAAACCCTAATTTGTAGGAAATTCCACAAAAAATCAGCAAGAGACATCCAAGAATTGTCCTTCAAACCCTAGCCACCAAAATGAGATGAAAATGTTATGATGAATAATGAAATGGTGGCTAGCCATACTTATATGGGAAATCCTAGCCACGAAAAGACTTTATCCCAAAGTCATGTCTCTTTACAAGAGAGCTGACTTGTTAATTTGCCCTTTCAAATTACAAAAATTCAATTTTTACAAAAAGTAAACCCTAAAAGGGTTTTGTCATACCATCTTAGGGTGACGTTGAGCTTCAAGGGTGGAATGTTGAGCTGGAAATCTGCAACGTTGGGCCTCCAAAGGCCATACATCAGTCCAACATGTGCCAAAATGCCATGCCAAGTGTAAAACCATCACCTCCATCAAACGCCATCCCTCTATATGACATCATGGGCCAGTAGGATGATGTGTAGGCTTCCAAAGGCCATCGTCCAAGTGGAGAGAGGTGGAATCTCAACGTCTAGTCATGCCAAAGTGCATCCAAAGGCAACGACCTCCTTCCAGGTACAAACACTCATCACAAAATTTCCCCAGACGTGGGGTCTATCATCCATCCTCGGTCTCCAAAGCCCTCATGAAGGTCCGAATGAAGTCATCTCCTCACAAATACCTATCCACTGGGAAAGGTCTTGCAAAGACAAACAAATGTGCCCTCCAAGGGTCCACAAGTCACAAGAATCATGCCAACTTAGCCACATCTGATACAAGAACCACCCAACCATGTGCATGAAAGCCCCCTTTTCAAATTAAACAAATGACCTTATAATTTTTGCCTAATTTAGGTATGGGAGGGGTGCCATGGTGCTCCATTAGGTAAACCAATCCCCAAGTCAAGGGGTGTTTCCCGATAAGAACCTATCAAAGTCATGTAGTGAGTGTGAGGTGGATTTGGGAAAGACTTCTAGGTATGGGGTCCTATTGATCTAAAAGATTGTTTTACGGCCTTAAGGTCAACCTCACAAGGATATGAACCCCCTTGCATTTTTATAGAGGTGGTACTCCTCTTTGGCCGAAAGATTGGAAGATTCTTTGTTTGGTTTTGCAATGAATGTAAAAGGTAAATGCTAAAGAGAAAACCCCAAGAGATCTACCAAGAAATCCAATATATACAAATGTAAAACCCTTATATACAGTTATACAAATATACATCAGATCATTTCAAGAAAAGATAAGATAAAGTGTGTCAACAGAGATTTGTTTCTACAAGGTTTTGGAGTCTCCATTCAACTGACATTCTTTATTTCTTGTAAGATAAATTGAATTTGGAATCTGCTATTACTTTTGCAAGATGAAGAAATGAAAGGTCTTCAAAGAACTTTAAATGATAAATTCACTACAACCCAAAAACAATTTTGATAGGCAATACATTTGAAATCACATGCTTTCAATTCAAACCATAGAAATCACTAATGTAGTGCCCCAAGTAGTTCTCCACAGAAGAAATTTATAACAATATCCCAAATATGACAAGTTTAATAATATCATAAACAAGAGAGTTGAAACGACCTCTACAAAATCTCAATGACAACTAATAAACTGAATGAAATAGCAATTGCCTTTTTGCAAGGAGGGATCTTGCTCCTCTTGACCTGAAAAATTACAAGGTGACTGAAGATTTCAAAGAAAGTGTTGATGAATGCAGCTATGGGAGATATCCTCCAGCTTACAAACCTGTGAGATGTGGAACATAGCAACTATGTGAAGTCTTTCTCTCAGCTTACAAACCTGAGAGAAAGCCCCTATGAAGGGTTCGTGGTTCCTGCTTGGGACAGAGTCAGGAACATAGAGATGGCCTCCTCCATGACGTGAGTGATAAGAAATCCAGATGATTATCCGATGTAAAAGCAATGTGTTGAGTTAGGACATGCCTATGGCTGAGCACAAGGTGAACGTGGTGAGCACAAGGTGAACGTGGGAAATCCCAAAAGTGTTGGGCACATCATCATGTGAACAGAAATGAAGATGATGTGATGGCCTCCTCTGAGCAGCAGAGTTGACGAGAAGACTCCAGATGATTCTCCTATTGGTGGCAGTGGGAAAGCAAATTTGCAGAGTGGACGAGCACAGGTGAACGTATGAGGACCTGGTTCATCTGTGTAATGCAGTGAATCAGAGTCATGGCATCCCTATGGATGTACCCCTAGTGGATGAGCACTACTGGGTGTATCAGATCCTTTGCTATATATTGTTCAAGAGTCAGACCTACCTGTAACCCTAGTTATTATGTAAAGGGTACAGGTCGGCCCCACCTTAATGTGTTTAATAATAAATGTAAAAGATAATTAATATTGATATTGAATGGTCATGTCTAATATAAGTAAGAGATGATTGTCCATTGTAGAATCATATCTTCCTTGTGAGTTTGGAAATTTCAGCAAACACTTCTACTTGGAAAAGTGGCGCACCTCTCTCGGACGCTAGGGTTTCTAGGGCTTAAGCACCCTCTTGTGTGCTAAGTCATTCTTGGTGGTGAAAGGTATTTCTCTTGAAGAATATAGCAAAGGATTTGGCTGGGTTTTTCTCCCTTGTTGAGAAGGGTTTCCCAAGATATATCTTGTGTACTTGTGCATGGTGTTTCTTCTTGTGATCTTAGTTGCTGCAACATTCTTGTTTATGGTTAAGACATAATGAAATTGAAATGAAATACATGATTAACCTAGCTTATGAAAAATCAACATGGTTTTAGAGCATAGGTCTTGAAAGAACCCATTTGCACAAGCATCCTTCACAAGAAAAAGGAAAAACGTCATTGTTGTCGTACAAGAAAATTAGGGCTTTTTATTGAAGAATATTTTCAGCCTCAAAACCATCTAGAAAAGTGCGCCCTAACCCAAGGAACTCTTTAGCACCTTCAGCGCACCTTTTCAGTGGGTAGATCTCCCGAAAAGTGAAACCCTAGTTTTCACAAAGTACTAGAAGTACCAGAAAACCAGAAGCACCAGTCCAAAAATCCGTTGGTCAAGTTTGAGGGGGTAAAATTTGGATTTTCATAAATCTGACTGCACCAGCTTACACGCCTCAGCTCAGCGCATCTATACCTTGATCAGAATTTCAAAATTTGAAGTTTGAAAAATTAGGGCTTCCTCATAAAACCATAAATTGCAGTTACAGTCGCAATTTCAAAATCAGTTGCAGTATCAGTTGAAGTATCAGTTGTTGTACCAGTTGCAGTCACCCTTGAAGTCTTTTAAGAGTTATTACCGTTGCTACCAGATGGTGCCACTACCTGCAAATGCTATCAGAGGTATGTACTCACACATGTTTAAATTGTTAAGCTTTAAAGGGTATTTGCAGGGGAAGGGATCTCTTACCATAGATCCAGAAGGATCTCAAGATCCAACACATTCAGAGGAATAATGCAACCCAGGTTTGATTATTCTGATATGCATCTATTTGTTATGACATTATTTTGATCTAGGTTGCATGTTGAAGCTATGACCATCATACTAACCTTTGGTCAAAATTAAAGTCAAGATATTAGATGGATTAAAGTTGAGATCATAAAGTTTGTTCTCTAACCCAACCTTCTGTCAAGATAGAATATTGTCCTAGTACAAAAGACAGGTTGAAGAAAGCACTTGTTATTCTTTGTGAAGGAGAATTGGAAGAAAAGCAACACACTAGAAGCGAAGACTCCAGGTTTGATTGTTGTAATTGTCATTCCTCTAACTTATATTTCCAAAAGTTTGCTACATTACAAATAGGTGTTGTAGTTGTGATAACAATCCTTAAATTGTTTTGATTCTAGAGATGTACTCATTATTCTACTTTAGGAGATATTCTTGTTTTCTTGTTCCAGACAGGTCAAGAACAAAGGAAGATGCTTATCCTTCAGAGGGAGTCACATTGACTCAAAGGAAGTCAAAACTATTTGAGAAAGAGGAAGAATAGAACCATCCTTGAGATAATCAATGCAATAATGCATGATCAGAATCTTTCTATGATTTCATGGGCAGAAGCATGCATGACGCAATATATGTTCAGAACAAGAGTCTTCACCAGAATAGAAGCCTTCACCAGAGTGAAGCCTGAGATTAAACACTTCAAGTTATTTGGGTGCCCAGTGTATTTTCATGTATCCAAAGAGAAGTCCAAGCTAGATCCTTTAGAAAGAAAGGATACAGTGAATCTTCAAAGACATTCCAGATCAACATCCCTGGTCAGAGACAGATTGAGACAAGCAAAAACGTTGTCCTTGAAGAAGAGATAGTCTTTCAAAGATCCAGAGAATCTCAGATGGAGATTGACAGTAAGACTATACCTTCTCCCCCTTCAGCAGTTCAGAGGGAGAAAGACATTATTCCAGTTGATCCAGTTGCTCCAGTTGATATGTTCAGAGATATTGCAGTAGGGCATAAAAGGCCTACCTAAACTCACTCTGCAAGAGGCAGAGAAACATACAAGCCTCTCAAGGCACATTCCGAGAAAGAAAAAAAGAGATTTTTCGAGCTATCCTTCAATCATGCGCCACTTCATTGATGTTGAGACTCCTTGTCTTAGAGAAGCAACAAGAGAACCGATATGACAAGATGTCATAACAGAAGAATACTAGTACATATTAAAGAATGATGCAAAAGATATTATTCAAGAACCAGAAAGGAAAGTTTGTGGTAACTTCCAGTGGATTTATAAGATGAAGCATGCAACTGATGGAAGTGTCAAGAAATTCAAAAACGAGATCTATAGCCAAAGGTTTCTCGTAAAAAGAGGGAGTTGTCTATGATGAGACACTTGACCCAGTGAACCTGATACACTTCCATCCGTACTACCTTCCATGAGTTGGAAACTATATCAAATAGACATATTCTTGATGAGTTTGGATTTCAACAAAAGTATTGCTTATCCAAACCTATATTATTACAGTGTTGATGACAAGAGCTTGATTTTGATGACTTATTCAGAAAGCCTTGTTGTTGAAAACAAGCAAGCATTGACTTCTGATTTTCATAAAGGATCTGAGTATGATACACTACTTCTTGGGACAAGAAGTATGACAGAGGACCGATGAAATTTTCCTGATTCAAGGAAAATATACAGTGGGAATATTAAAGAAGTTTGACAGAATGCAAATCCACCATGATGGATTTAAAGAAGAAGATTGATGATGATTCAGACGAGACTAATCCACAGTTGATTGGATCACTTATGTATCCAATTAACACCAGACTTGATTCATGCCATACAGTGAATGTGATGAGTCAACCGAGACAGACTCACTAGGCAACAACAAATCATGTATTAAGACATAGTTGGATATGGTTCGAGATATGCCTCCAGTGTGAACTTGAGTTGGCAGAATATGTTGATTCAAATTGAGCAGAAAGTACAGTGGACCGGAAAAGCACATCTGGTTGATGTTCTACCTTGAAGTCTTCCAGGGTTTCCTGACACAGCAGGAAACAAAACTTTGTGGCCTTGAGTGCACCAGAGACAGAGTATATATAGCAGTGAGTGTGCAAAGCAATGTGGCTTCACAAACTTCCGACAAATTTACTTGACCATGAGATGGATCCTATGATGATAACTAAGAGCCGTGTGTAAAGCTCCTTGAGATTCCAGTGTTTCCTGATGGTTCAAAAACACGACGAGATGAAATACCTTCATATTAGAGATATGATACAGAAGAAAGATTGTATACTTGCAGTACCTTCCTACACCTGAGCAAACTGCAAACATTTACTTGGTGAAGAACTCCTTCCGAGTTAAGAGGGAGTATGGATGACCTTAGCCAAAAACAAAATTCAGAGTACATCGATATGAGACTTGGCTTGATGAAAAATGCCTCCCTAGCTGAGAGGGAGTGTTGATGAATGCAACTATGGGAGACATCCTCCAACTTACAAACCTGTGAGATGTGGAACATAGCAGCTATGTGAAATCTTTCTCTCAGCTTACAAACCTGAGAGAAAGCCCCTATTGAGGGTTCGTGGTTCCTGCCTGGGACAAAGTCAGGAACGTAGAGATGGCCTCCTCCATGACGTGAGTGAGAAGAACTCCAGATGATTATCCGATGTAAAAGCGATTTGTTGAGTTAGGACGTGCCTGTGGTTGAGCACAAGGTGAACGTGG
>CBVK0101582099.1:0-14848 GCA_900067695.1 Picea abies | reverse complement strand
ATTGATTGTTGAATAGATTATGCTTTCTTCACTTTGGTTGGTTTGTGTTGTCTTGGTCTTGGCTGCATGAGAGCACTGGAGTGAAGCGGGAGCAACAAAGATCATAGAAAGCGATTATAAGGTATGTAACTTGTTCTTGCCTCCTAGTTCATTCAATGGTTAAAATCTAGGGAAAGAGTATTATTCTGCCATGCTTTCTTCTAGATCCAGGTGGATCTAGGGAGATTGGTTTGTGTCTGCACTTACGGATTTATCCAATAACACCTCTACCTCATTAATTTCCTTTGGTGTATCATGGCTAGTACTTATTAAGGTTATTCCCTCTCAGTGAGCAGTTTGGTGTTTATATTAAATCAAAACACAATTACATGCCTCATATTGTTAACATATGAAGTTTGTGCATAATGGCAGTCTTGGGAGAAAACATGGTGTTACACTTATCGCTTGAGTTGATGCTTGAAGGTCTTTGGAGGAACTCAAGGAAGTTGGCTTCGAACCTGTGTTGAAGGCTGAATCAGGTTGTAACTGCCTTTCTCACATTGTTGGTAATAAAAGAGTTATATTTCCCTCCTATTGTGTGTTTATTGGTTCATTATATGCTAATGTATTTTATATATGGTTCAATCTATGCATATGATATATGTTATTTGAATGTGTAACTACCTTGTAGTAGTCTATTATTGGTTTCCTATTGCAAGCTAGTTCCGAAAGATATTTGGAGTGCAAGAAGTGAGAGCAGGGATCAACATTGAATGAAGGATTCAAGGTGTGAGGCATCTCCTTTTTCCTTTCTTATCTCCCTTTATAAAAGTAGTTATTTCCTATATGCATTGATATAGATGAGGGTATGTTTTGTATTCTAAATTTGGTCTTGCTCTGTTGTGACTTGACCCAAGGTCACAGGGGAAAAAACCCTTAATTAGAAATGAAAATACAAAGAAAAGCGAACTCACTATGGAGTTGTCATTGACAATATGGCCTATATGGTTGCTATAAGGCATATTTCTTCTGCTATTATGCTCAAATATCCCACTCCCTTATTCTACTCAACTATGGAATAATAATTAATAAAATAAGAATGGAACCCCTTATTTTCCTAGTGACCTAGTATTTAACATGTCATGATAGTTGTCTAGCATTAGGGTTATATTTTTTACACACATCAACTCTTAATTATGTAACATTCCCCAACCCAGCTAAGGCCCATTACATGCGAAAAATACACAAAAACATAAAAAATTATGCTAACTAATCATGTAGCTTACCTTCTACATGAAAACATATAGTTTTAACCATTTGCTAATACCATGAACTAGATGCATCTAAAAATTCTAAAAACAAACATAAATGAAATTAATAATTCATGACACCAACATATAAATTGGTTGCATACACAAAGTTCATGCACAACAATTAAAACTCATAATGCAAGACAAAAAATAGATAAAAAACTTATATTTTTAAAATAGTTGTGCAACAAGCTGCTTGGGATGGACATTCCACCCAACTGTAGACTTGTTGAAATCCAAATATCAATAACAAGTCACCCCCAAGATGGGGATAGAAATCCACAAAAGAGGTTGGTCTCTCACTCTCCACTCACAACATAGAAAATCCCAAAATCCTCTAGTATTCTCCTACAACTATCCCGATTTTCCACCAGCTCTATTCCTCTCGACCTGTCCAACCCAAGGAATGTACCCCTTCACCGTTATTACTCTATCGAACATCCCATTCATTTATCAAGGTCTCCATTGCTCAAGTAACTATTAATATCACTATTGGGAAACTCAAGGAAGATCATTGTTAGGAAAACTACGAGGAAAAACAAAAACAATCGCTTGTTGTTACAACACAACTGGCAGAGGAGTTCACTCTTCTAGCCTGAAAACTTGGATCTTCAGTATTTTTCTCCAAATACACTCCATAATTTTCCCTCCATGGTTTCTTCAGCTCTAAATCTCTTCTTCCCTATTTTCTACTTGTTGTTCATGCAAAAACATGACTGTCTAAAAATATTGCAACTGCCTATACGGATTTCCTCTCTTTGCTTGATTTCTTAACTTACACATATAAGGGAAATTTTATTGTGCAACCCTTCCTCCTCCATCCTAGTTGCAAATTTCCTACATAATTGTCCATGTTAACAATTTGGGCATTTTGTCATTGTAGTATTCTTCAGTGGACAGAGTATAATTCCGCAAGAATAAAAAAAACAAAACATATAGTGGTCCCATCGAAACCCTTATTTGGGACCTATCCCATCATATTCCTCTCTTTTCCCTGATCATCGTGGTACCTAACACTTCTAAGAATTTTTTCCGTGGACTCACCCACCCTTTCCGACACCCCTATTTACCGTCTATCTCATTGCATTCCTATTTTCGCCTTGCTCGTTGTGGTACATATCATTTATCACTTCTTTTTCCATGGACCCACTCCCCCTCCCTGACACCCCTCATTCCCAAATGACCACCACTTACAACCAAGAACTCCTTCATCTACAAGATGAATCCAAACAACACAAAGAGACCATCCAGAGAGTGACNNNNCTGCCAATTCCATATTTGAAGCCTTCAAGGTCGAAGTTAAGGGAGAATTTGACTTCGTCTACTCTAATATCAACCAATTGTTGAAAAAATCCTAGGTCTCTCCCTCCTTTGACAAAACTTCACACTACAAAGGTGTAGACTCTTCCCATACTATGGTATGTTTATTGACTACATTTTGGTGCAGAGCTTTATGAACGCTTTAACACCGACATCCACCATTTAGGTCATTTGACCAAGTTGAGGTAGTCTAACACAGTTGAAGAGTTTATATATTCCTTTGAGCACTTGGATTCCATAATAGAGGGTGTGTCAGATTCCTTCTTCAGGGAATTCTTTATCAATGGCCTCAAGGATGAATTTCACGCCCATGTCCTAATGGATTTCCATCAAACTTGGTTGGAAGCTACTAAAAGAGCCAAGGAAGCACACCATATTGTCTCTGGCCAAAACCAAAAATCATCCTTTATTCCTCGCACTTGAATCACTAATCCCACTTCTCCTCCTACTCCTCTCAAGATCTAGAAATTAAATAGAGAATAAATGGATGAATGCCAACTCAAAGGTCTTTGCTATAATTGTGATGATAAATATTTTTTGGGGTACAAGTGTAAGGAACATAACTTGTTTATGGAAATTTCTAAGGATGTTGTTGATGAGGAGGCTGATGTTTCCCCAGTTGAAGAGATACCCCTAGAAAATGATCTTACTCCGCCCTCAGATTCACTAGGAGTTGAACCGCTAATTTCGTTGCACACCCTCACTGGCTTGTATGCTCCCTAAACCCTCAAGTTAATTGGCTACATTAAGCATAAGAAAGTTATCATCCTAGTTGACAGTGGAAGCACCCACAATTTTATTTATCACTGCATTTCCCAGGAAATCAATTATTATATCCATGCAGTCAACAAATTTCAAATCATGATTGCCAATGGCGGTTCCACAGAATGTGGAGGACATTGTGAAAATGTGCACCTACAAATTGCTCAGTACCAAATGAAATATCATATGTTTTATATTAACATGGGTGGTCGTTACATTATGCTCAGTGTTAAATGGTTATGCGCTCTTAGCCCCATCCTCATGGCTTTTACGAACCTAACCATGCAATTTTGATCTAGGTGGATATTTGGTGGCAACCCACCTATTCCAACTGGATCCTTTTGACAATTTTAGTTCATCACGTTCTTTTGTAATTATTTGTAATTGAGGGTTGTACACTTTCAGGGTTTTATGAATCCTTACACAACTTCCATATGGATATTGGTGGCTTCCCACCTAATCCAATTGGCTTATTTTGGAAGATTTCATGTTAGTACATCTTTTTGTACTTCCAGGGCTGTTTTGGGGCCCTAAATAATGTTTTTTTGGCTTTCCACGGTCAAACTATAGATAGATTCAAATTTTGACAACATAATGTGTATTTCTCGAAAATACCTTTCCAACGGGATATCACCTGCCTAAAACAAAGGTCATATGCAAAAGTTACGACCCAGGGAATTTGAGGTACTAACTTACCCATTAGGGCCCACATAACTTTTGGTGTTTCATCTCCTAGGGTTGGGTTTGTGGATGTCTAGGGTTTTGGAATTCATGAGTAATGTTAAAAATGCATATGGATCCTCATTGTAATCATTCTACTCAAATAGATGTGTGTAGCAGCCACATCTCTTCTTAGAGATAACTACCACCATTCGAGCAAGTTGTTTTCAGTTCTACATTTTTACAGTTTCAACCTATTTTATTTATTCAATAGAAGTTATTGTTCACTGGATATCTTTTGTTGTTCTCCGTATCTTTGTGTTATTGTATTCAATCTTTTATTCATTTTGTTCCACTCATAAATACGGATCAGTGGTATTCGAGCGGTCTGCTCTTAATTTATTTTTCTCCATGGATGTCCCCGACAAGATCTAGGTACAAGAAGTTGGGACTCGAACTAGTCAAGCCTTTGCAAGATCGGTCGCGCCAAGCCCGAAAATAACCCATGGGGGACAAAAAGAAAGATGGTGGAGCAGGGGATCCTTTTAAAATGTTGCTTGAGGAAGCCCTTGCACGACAAAGGAACGAAATGATGGACAACTTTGCATAGATCCTTCGATGGTTTCCCAAAGGAGGCGCATCTTCATCAAGTGGCCATGCAACCCCCTTTAAGGTACAAGTAAATTTTGATATTCCTTTATTTGAAGGAATGATAGATGTAGATGTTGTATATAAATGGTTGAATATGCTTGAAGGGTATTTTTTGGTCCACAATTTTTTCAATAGGGAAAATATTACTTTTGCACTTATTAAGGTCGTCCCTCATGTCAAGGACTGGTGGGATACTTACTCTAAGCAAAGGGCCATAGATGAATCTACAAAAATTTTTGTCACCCCCACATGAGATTTTTTCAGGGATTCCATTAAAGAATAATACTGCCATGTTGGAAGATAAGAGGACCAATACACAAGATGGACCACCCTGCATCAGAAAAGGCACTAGACAATACTTAATTTCACCATTATTTTCCATACACTGTGCACCAAATTAGGTATCAAAGACTCTGAATGTCATCTGGTGCTAAAATACTGTGATTTTCTACATAGACACATTCAAACAAAAATGGAGTTTTCAGACATCACATCATTGGGTATGACTTATAGATATGTTGTCCAGATCGAGCAAAAATTTAAGCAGAAGAGGAGAGAGTTTGGATATGAAAGCTCCTCATAGTCAAAGAAGGGTAAAGGTGGCCCCAACCCAAAATAAAAGGGATAGAGAAAATATGGCCTCTCTTAGGACAACTAGTCCAAGCCACAACAAAACAAGGGTAATGATAAGTTGAAGAAGGACACGAGAAAGTTGTGTGAATACTATAAAATCCCTTGGCACAACACTGGAGAATGTCGCTCCAACAAGTCATTGGTGGTCCAGCTGAAAGCTTCCCAGTCAGAGGTAGATTCTGAATCCGAATCAAATCCTAAAGGAGGGAAGAATATCGTCAATGCCGAACCCAGTGCCACTATCACTACCACCAAAGTCCATCCAAGTGAACCAAAATAACCAGAGGAAGGGGAATGCCTCTTTCACTCACATATGTGGGTAAAGGGGGATCTGCTTCATTTCATTGTTGATAGTGGCAGTCAGCAGAACCAGATCTCAACAGAGTTTGTCAAGCGGTTGGAACTACTGATGACACCACACCCACAACCCTACACCATCGACTAGATTCTCCAAGGAAGAGATCTTTGCGTCATCCAACAGTGTCGTCTTCCTTATGACATCAAGCCCTTCAAAGATGAGGTATTGTGTGATATTGATCCCCTTGAATTTTGTGATGTTCTTTTAGTACAACCATATTTGTGAAAGTGACATGCTGTGTATGAGTCTAGACCCCGTAGTGTTATTATTACTCTTGGTAGACATTATACAGGATACCAGAGGTAGCGTCGCCTACCGTTATTTCTTTAATCTCTGCTAAGCACTAGAGTAAGGTCATTTCACAGACCAGGAAGTTTATCTTCTTTGTGATCCATGCTCACATTAAGCATAAGTTCATCGTCACATCTGTGACCTCTACACAAAGCCTCTCTTTGTAGCAGAAGAAAGTGGATGGAATCGTGTAAGAGTACAGAGACATCTTCTCCTCACCCACCAGGGTACTGACGTACCGCCAAATCAAGCATCCAATTGATCTAACCCCTAATGCACCTTTTCTTAATGGACCAGTTTATCGTCACTCGTTGATGAAAAATGACGAAATCAAGCATCATATCCAAGAGATTCTTCAAAAAGGGCACATCGGACCTAGCTCCTCCCCTTGCGGAAGCCCAATTGTACTGGTGCAGAAGAAAGACATGACCTGGCAGCTCTGCATTGATTACAAAGAATTAAACAAAATCACAGTTAGGAATTGGTACCCAATTCCATGAATTAATGACCTTTTTGACCAACTCAAAGGGGCCAAGTTCTTCAGCAATATTGACCTAAAGTCTGGCTACCACCAGGTTCCCATCGAACTGACTGATGTATGGAAGATAGCTTTAAAATCTAAAGAAGGTCTCTTTGAATGGTTGGTCGTGCCCTTTGGCCTAAAAAATACACCAACAACTTTCATGAGGTTGATGGATGATGTATTGAGACCCTTCACCAACTCTTTTGTGGTGGTATATCTGGATGACATCCTCATCTTCAACAAAACTTGGGAGGAGCACATGCAGCATATTCAACAGATTTTGAGCACTCTATGGCACCACAAGCTATATGCCAACTTGGAAAAATGATCCTTTGGCATGAACAAGGTCCAATACTTGGGATACATTGTTGATGAAAATGGGGTACATGTGGATCCAACTAAGATCCAAGTCATCCATGACTGGCCAGCCACGACCACACTAACCGAGCTTTAGAGCTTCTTGGGACTTGCCAACTTCTACCGATGGGTCATGTTAGGATTCTCCCATATTGCATGGGCCCTTAGCCAAGTGACTAAGGGCGGTGGCAAGGAAAAGTTTGCCCAGGGGAAGAAACAACAACGGGAATTTGATGATATGAAGCATCGATTGTGCTCAGTAGCAATACTCTACTTACCCTATCTGCAAAAACCATTCAATATTGAGACCGATGCATCTGACTATGTTTTAGGTGTAGTTCTCACTCAACACAATCATCATGTAGCATACCATAGTGAGACACTCTCGGATATTGTCCAGAAATACCCCACCTATGAAAAGGAAATGCATTCCATTGTACAAGCCTACCATCAATGGAAACATTACATTCTAGGAAAGTAGACAATCATCCACACTAATCAAAAGCCTTTGCGGTTCATACAAACATAGGGAAAGTTGCAAAACGATCATCATGAGAAGTGGTCCACATACCTGTAGCAGTTCCATATCAACATCAAGTATAAGAAAGGGAGCACAAATCATGTCATTAACTGCCTCATTCAACCTCTCGTGGCTGCACTCACCACCGTACTCCATGTTGAGTCTCCATTTTGACACTTCTAATGCCCTATATTACCTTCTATCTGATCCTATTTTACCTATTCCATGTGTATCTAATTGACTATTTCCTCCATAATACACTCGATGACCTTGTTTACGTGCATAAGAGGTAACTTATGATTAAAGCATGATTTGTTTAGTTTTATTGAGTTAATTCAATTAAATGCTTGATTATGTATGATACTAATCACTTTGAATCTTAAGCAGCATGATCCAGTACCTAGTCTATTCCGGTACCGAGGCTCCACCTATTCCGGCACCAGCCTATGCTAATCCGGTACTAGAAATAATTCAAAATTTTGGAAAGATTCTAGAGGAAAATTGGGCACATGGGTTTTGTCCCGAACGAGGTTTTCATGAGGAAACATGAGTCAGAATTCACCCAGCTCACATGTGTGGACCTCCAACTCAGGGGGAATGATTCTGCCAAAATTATAAAAAAAACTCAAACTATCAATTTGCACCTCGATTTTCGTGCATATGGTATCAGATATGGAAATTCTAAAACATGGGTTTTGTCCAGAATATAACAAATTGAGTTAATAGGGGCCATTTTTCAAAATTAGAATTGGTTTGGGAGGGGAATAACTCAAATCTGCCCAAATTGTTAAAAAACACAGATTTTTGGGATTTCTCCTAAAATTGTAAAAATTGTTTTCTTAGTTTGAGGATTCAGTTTCATCCATTCCTCCATGGATTTTATGTATAAATAAGACCTCATATGTCTGAGTAGAGAAGGAATTATCATGATGTAAGAATGGTTCTTAAAGGAGAATTGTTATGATGTAGAATGGATTCATGAAAAGACTCTTTTTGTAAACCTATTTGTTGGAGATTAATGCAAGATTGAATTAAGTGATTTTGTCTCTCTTAGAAGTTAGCATCTGGTGATCTAAAAGATTCCATGTTGGCATTGACAAGGGCCACCGATCCATCTTGGTAAGCTTATGGTAAATTGTTAGTGTAGATTTTCATTTCATGTATTTATTATTTTGATTTCATGATATTTTGTTTGATTTCACTATTCAAATTTGTTGCAAAGTGTGGTAATGTAGGAACAATTGGAACTCCATATTTCACCATACATGAGCTTTAATTGAGCATCCCACTTGTTAGTTTAGTTGCTCTAGGAGATAGATTTTAAGTTCATGTTTTCATTTCATGAGCCTCTAATGAACAAATTTGTCACCTAAGAAAGAACATTTCGATTCATTATTTGCTTGAGAAGTTTTGTTATCAGTTTTCTCTCATAAGTTTGGAGTGGTATTGTTGAAGTGTGCCCAGATTTGCTTGCTAGTTGTTGTTAAGAGTAATAGCTACAGATAACTAAGTCAAAGTCGATCTTTCCATTTCATGAGCTTGTAAATGGACAAGGCATTATCTGAGCAAAATCTTTTGAGTGCATGATTACAAGTTTTGCTTTCTAATTTCTGAATTGTGTGAAGAGTGTTATCTTTGAAAATAGAGTGTTTTGTTATTGTTGGTTTTCTTATCTAAGCTATACTAAATAGACATAGGAACCTATCTGTTATCGGAACATATAGTGCATCAACTCTTTTGATTACGAATCCCGGTTGATAATTTATGTTTGGTAATATATTATGCAAATACTTCTGCTAAGGACATCGACCACCTTATTTTCCTTTCCTTTAATATGTTTGATTTCAAAATCAAACTTGCTAAGGAGGTCCATCCACCTAGCTTGTCTGACATTGAGCTTTGGTTGGTCAAACAGATATCGAAATCCACAATGGTCTATCATAAGTACAAATTTCCTTCCCAGGAGATAATGCCTCCACATTTTTAAGGCATGCACTATGGCAGCCAGCTCTAGATCATGTGTCACATAGTTGACTTTGTCTTCATTCAATTTTTGGGATTCATAGCAGACCACACTTCCTCCTTGCATAAGTACTCCTCCGAGCCCTTCCTTATAGTTGATAATTTATGTTTGGTAATATATTATACAAATAATTGCACCAACAAAGATTTTTTTGAAGTATACTTGTTTTGTGTCTCTTATATGATGTGATCTACTTATTTGTTGTCTATAAAATGCTACAAAACTTTGTATAAAACATCCATAGTGAAACTACAAAGTAAAACCTACGAAAAGAAAACAAGCAAGTCATAAAATCAACAAGTTCCCTAGAGAATTTGCTTGGGATAATTACAGATAATGGCATATGCATAGGAAGGGATCGAATCATTAATCAATATTGTAGTCACCATACATCTCATAGAAATAGAATTGCTAGTAGAAAATCAATCTCATACTCACCACAAATATCCTTGAAATGAAATCGTTGGTGGAAAATGCTCATTTGATCGTTGTTGGCTTCTTGAATTAACACCATTTTTTTACTTAAAACTACTATTTTTTTATATCATTTTCCATCATCTTGCTTCAAATATACCTTTTTTCTATCACTTTTCATGACAAACATTGGATAAATGCAAAAAGGAAAATGAATGTAAATATAGTTTTTTTTTTTAATGTTTTCTTGAATTTGATAGCTTTAGGAACCAAAAATATTTTATATTAATTGTTTTGTTGCAAGATAATTTAGAACTTGTAGCAACTTCAAGATAAATTGGAACCTCTAATAGTCATTGGTTCTCATACTAGCACATCATCAATGAAGAAACAAACAATGTGGCATCGTTTTGTAATTCAAGGAGATGATTCATTGTTCAAATGAGAACAAACCATCATCTCTAGCATGGTCAAGAACAAGAAAGAGTAGCTCTCGGGTTTCCTTATCAGCAAAACAGTCAGGTGTCAAATCAACGACAGAGTTGTAAGCATCAAGGTTCATGTCAGCTTCTAGATGTGAACAAACCTCTAGTTCATGTGCAGCATACCAACAACTTCTGAATTTAGCACAACATAACAACAAATTCCATATTTAATGTTATATTTTCTTCTTTTAATCACATGGCAAAAATAGAGTCTTTTATTTTTAAAAGCATGTGTTATCAGAGATCGATGATATCATTCTAGAAGACCCATGATAATTCATATTGTGGGATTCTAGCCAACCATATTGTAATCAAAGTATTCACCTTTTTATAGGATATGATAAACCGTATTTAGAAAACTATGTATGTTATATAAAGCAACAGTTTGTATGAGAAAAACAATAATCGAGAAATCAAGCTTGGAATTCTGAAACTATTGTATAATTGAATTGTTTGTCTTTCCTATAATCTTTAGATATGGATGAATTGCATTGAGTAAAGGTTTAATGTGTTCAGAGTTCACTCATACTAAATTATTTTTCACAATATTCACCAGGAAGAGGCAAGGCCCCCTTTTTCAGGTTAATAATGTATTGTTTCATTTACATTTCATGTAGTATTATTTACTTTAAAATCGTTTTTTATTGGAAACATTTTGATTTACAGTTTGTGTGGTGTGCAAATAGGTTTTTGAAGTGAATACTCTTAATTAAATGAAATAAAAAAGGTTCAAATATAGAGTATTGATATAGCAAAACTCAAACCTTCAGTGTGAATGAAAAGTTGCAACATGTTATTTGACATTTATGACCTAATTAGATTATACTTAATGTTAGAATGTAGTTCATTACAAAACAACCTTCTGAACTTTTTGATGTATCTTTATTTATTGATTTTGCATTTTCAATTTGAGTAATCATTGACTAAGTGATATTCTCCAAATATACCAAATCACATCATTATTGTAGGAATATTCAATTCTTGAAGTTGGATACTTAATGCAACCCAATTCTTTAGCATTATTGGGTGAAGAAGGATATGATTTAGTAATGAAATTATAGTATTTTTAAAACCTCATTTGTTCTTTAAAATTCATTTCTCAGTACAATTGTGTTTCAAATTTTTAGACATATTCATACTAGAAACTGCAAAAGAACTATTCTTGCATATACTGTGCATAGCGCTTCATAAGTAATCAGTAACTCTGGGTTGATATATAAATGAAACAAAATTTATGATATATAAATTTCCTTTCATTTTTGGCGTCGTTGTTGGGAAAGTGCTAAAAAATAATTAGAAACTTTGTGGTATTAGAAATGCACATAGGAGTGAATATAGGGGAATAGATATGGTAAGATGCAAATACAAACTCACTATAGAATTTTTGTGGTGTAAAAGCTAGACACATTCACTATAATAATTTGTGGTGAGTCTCTATTCTAATAAATTCAAATCATGATAATATAGAATGTGTAAGGACTCCCACAACACCCACTAAGCGCACGTGCTCCTTGGGAAAAATCGACGAATTTATTTATGAGTGTCTTGGTGAGGTGAGGTGAGTCATGTGACTCTGCCGAAATTGTAAACCGAGCTAGTGGTGTTCATCTTGTAACTATTTTGCAATAAAAAATACTTAGTCGGGTGTTAGGCACAGTTTGTGATGCCTACACTATTTATGTGTTTTTATTCGTTTTTTCCGCAATCTTTCTCTTGTTTTCTCATGTTCATGGAATAAATGCTTAAATAAGACTAAGTGTTAAAGTATTTCAACAATTGTCTAAGTATACAAGAGTTGCATTAGAGTAGGAGTGTGACTCGCCAGTACCCTATAACGGAGTATGGGTATACTCTAGGTGAAGAGGCGTAGTATGGACGAAGTATTCTTGGTTTTCCAAGCAACCAAGTAGGAACTGTTGTAGTGTCACACATGCTCAAGAGGTGAACGATCGAAATATTTGATCAGACATCATGTGGGGTCATGACAAACGGTATCAGAACACATTTTTCTTTTCACCACTACTGCAGTCGAAACAATTGTGGGGAGGGGTGCACTTGTTGGTGAAACAGTTTGGGTGCAAGCTTGGTGAGGGTTCAACACATTGACTCATCACAAAGGAAACTTGAGCATAGACTTGGTTGTATGTTACGGAAGTGTAGGCAGAGTTGCAAATGATTATATGACTTATGAACAAACTTAGGCACAACCCTTGGGCAGGCCAAGCATGGATTTTTGAGGGTGAACCGAGCACTTGGGAAAGGGGGACAAATGCAGGACTATTACAAAACTTGTCGCATAACTGATCGCAAAAGTAACTGTAGATTTGATCGTAGAATTTTGAAGAAGTCTTGAGACAAACTCTTGTGTGCCATGGATGAACCCTTCACAAGTAAAGTGAAGACACTTGGAGGGCCATCCATGGCTAATGGAAGTGACACCGAGAGGTATCCCAAGGTTGACAGAATGAAGGATCAGATGATTATCTTAGAGAATATTATTGAGCGGATGATGGATGAATTGTGCCAGCATCATGAGAAGGTTGATCCGATGGAGAATGAGTTCATAAAGATGAAGCATGGGTTTAAAAAAGTCATTTGGGAATGCCAAAAAACTTCATATGTGATTATTGGCACCTTGACCAACGACATTTAGGACATAATCAAGGCAACGAAGGACGCACTTGCCGCAATCACAAAGAGGTTGAAGGACCAAGACAACACCATCACATTTTTGAAACAATATTTGGCTAATGGATAGGGCTTTATTGGCATGCCAGTGAAGATAATATAAAGTAACCTGAGCCATATGACAGAACTCATAACACTAAGTTGTTGGAAAAAAAAAATTGGGACATTGAGAAACACTTGGAGCAGTTCAACAGAAGTTCAAATGAAGCCAAGGTGAATGTTGCAACGATGGTCTTGATAGGAACCACTAATATTTGGTGGGGGAACTGGGTGGAAAAATTAGTAGTTGGGAGAACTGATGAGAATATTGAAAAATAGGAAAATATGAAGGCAGCCTTGAAGGCACAATTTGATTTGAGGAACCAAGCATGGATCGCAAGAAATCAGTTGTTGGTTCTCAATCATGCTAGTAATATATAATACTACATCAAGGAGTTCACGGGGATCATGTTGGAGATCAAAGACATGTAATAAGAATAAATATGGTTCCACTTCATGAATGGTTTGTATTCGTGGGCACCGAGTGAGTTGCGATGGCAGAACGTGCAGACTCTTGCAACAACAATCACCGTAGCGAACAAACTTTTGGAATTTTGGGGTGAACCCAAGATGATTCCTAGGAATAGTGAGGATGCCCAAAGTGAGAAGCAGTAGCAAGGGAAGGGGAAGAGGAAGGACAAATGAAAGATGAAAACATCTAATGGAAGCAAAGACAATGCCAAGAAAACAGATGCAGCGAAAGAGAAGAAGTAGATTTTGTGTTGTATTTGTGCCAAGGAGCACTATGCGAAGAATTGTCCCTCAAAATAGAAGTTAAAATATTTGGATAAGGTATACAACCCATATATTGGAGTCTTTCAAGTCTTGAACGTTTTCATGGAGGGTGAATCCACAGAGATTCAAGAGCAAGATGAGATGAAACTTTTCTATGTGCGGGTTGAACTCAATGGGAAGTCAGTGATAGCCATGGTGGACAGTGGGGTGACTCATAAATTATTGAGGGAATACATAGTACAGAGGCTTGTGTTTCATCTTGAACCAACACAAACAACCTTCAAGACAATCGACGCAGGTGTAGAGAGGTTCGTTGGTGTGGACAAGGACATCTCGTTGAAACTTGGTGACTAGTGCAAAAAGACAAGTTTCACTATTGTTCCTATGGATGATTTTGAAGTTGTGTTGGGAAAGGAGTTCATGAGGAAGGTAAAGGTAACACCTATTTATCACATAAATAGTTTGTTCATTTTCTCAAGATAGACTCTATGTTTAATTCCTACCATAAGGAAGATGGAAGGAGACACGTGAATGTCTCCCTTGTAGATGGTTGTTGTGAGCAGTCGAAGAAGGAAACCTTATGGAGATGAAATTGGACAATGGGGTGATGGTTGGACAGTATAATGTAGAGAATGAAAGGAATATCATGTCATTGGAACGGAGGCTTGTCAATGTTGAAGAGATAGTTGGAGATTTGGCTAAGACAGTTAAATTCTTAGCTTATTTTTGTTTGAAAGTTGATGAGTGGTGTTGGCATAGGGGAAGACCTAGGGTTCAACGCTACAATAGCGCACCAACAAAACCCTAACTACTGCCCCTTTCAAAAACACCTATGAAGTAGATGAAGTCTCACCCGAGGTAAAGGTAGGGGTGGTTGCAGAACTTAGGTGTCTGCAACCTTAGCTGGAACTCAGATTTGTGATTGTAATAATTAACAGAGCACTTAGCACCGAGAGTTCATCAATATTTGACCATTATCTACTCCGCGGATAAAATAGAGCATCACATCATTCATTCAGATCTGATGTATCTAAGCACTTAATAGAGAGATAAATTAGATCTAGCAGATTCAAGCACTAAGCACATTCACATAGGTCAGA
>CBVK0101582087.1:0-11096 GCA_900067695.1 Picea abies | reverse complement strand
AAATAATATAAAAACCCAACATTCTCCCACTTGTTGTCTTCTTTGTTGAACTAGGATTTTCTTGAACTTCTGTTCGCAGACCTAGGGAAACAATGCCCTTGGCCTCTTCACACCAAGAGAAATCACAACACTCACATACTTGATCAAAGAGTCTGCTATGTTTTTCAACGTTTCTACTTTCTCCAACAACACCCTGTTACTTTCCACCATGTCTCTCACAAAATGGTATTGTACATCAATGTTCTTAGTCTTGGAATGATAAGCTTGGTTTTTTGAAAAAAATATTTTGATTTGACTGTCACAATTTATCTTCATAGCTCTCTGCTCAAACCTAATCCTTGAACATAGTCATTGCATCCATACTTCTTATTTTCTTCCATGAGTGGCCACCATGTATTCAACTTCTGTTGTTGACAAGGCTATGACTGCATGTTTCTTATTCATCCAACTGATTGCTCCATCGAACATATTGAACTCATATCCACTAGTCAACCTTCATCGATCCAGATCTCCTGTCCAGTCTGTGTCGACAAAGCCATGTACATCTACTTTACTATAATTTCCAAGTTTCCCTTGGTAGAAAATAGAATAATCTTTTGTGCCACACAAATACCTGGATAGTCTTTTGACAACTATCCAGTGCTCCTTTCTAGGTGTCAACATGTATCTTCTCAACACTCCCATTGCATGGGAAATTTCTAGTCAAGTGTCGACCATCACATAATTAGAGTACCAACAACACTTGAATAGGGAACACGTGCCATGTCCTTTATTTTTCTTGGTGTCTTTGGACACTATTCAACAATTAGCCTTTCTCCCACAGGAATTGGCACCTTTACAGGTTTGGAATCCTACATGTTGAAACGTTTCAATATTGTTTCAATATATTCCCTATGATTCAATCAAAACTTTCAAGCTGCTCGATATCTCTTGATCTCCATTCCCAAAATGAATTTCATTGCACTAAGATCCTTCATGTTGAACTTGGAGGATAGTTTCTTCTTCACCTCATTTATTGTGTCCATGTTGTTTCCGATCAACAACATGTTGTCGACATACAATGCTACATATATGAAATTCCTGCCTTCTTCCTTGGAATATATGTAGTGATCAACTTTGCTTCTCACAAATCCGAAAATAAGGATGTATGCGTCTAAATTTTTATACCACATCCTTGGTGATTTCTTTAGACCATAAGGGGATCTTTTCAACTTGCACACTAGATCTTTCTTTCCTTTACTACAAAGCCTTCAGGTTGTTTCGTGTAGATTTATTATTATAGGTCCCCATGTAGGAAGTTTATTTACATCCATTTACTCTATCTCAAGATCAAATTCCACAAATAGATACATTAGTACTGTAATGGAGGTTAATTTTGCAACATGAGAAAAAATATCACTGAATTCGACTCCTTTGACTTGGGAATATCCATTCACTGCCAGTCGAGCTTTGAATTTATCGACTTGACCTACTGTGTTCATATTCTTTTTGAATTCCCACTTGCTACCGATGTCCTTTCTTCCATTAGGTAATTCAACTAAATCCCATGTCTCATTCTTATGCAAAGATTCTATCTTTTCGATCATGTCATCCTTCCATAGTTTACCCTCTATTGAGTTGAATTCTTCCCTGAACGACTTGGGCTCCTCATCAGTGGAAGTTAACATAAATGTAGAATAGAATTCAGGTAGACTATACATTTAGATTGGTTTTCTTACTCATTCATAAATCCTTACTATCAGGGTTGGTTGTTCCACCTCTTCATGTGATCCAATTGACTCATTTGAATCATCTTCTTGTTCGTTACTCAATTCAAATATCACTTTCTCTTGATTATTATCTATTTGAACCACTTCAGAATCGAACTTCCTTTCAATTTATTTGAAGACCAAATCTCTATTGTACACTATTTTCCTTGATGCAGGATCCTAGAGATTATATCCTTTAATTCCTTCTTTGTATCCAATGAAAATACCCTTGACTTCCTTCTTTTCCAATGTGCTCCTCTTTTCTTTGGGAACATGAACAAATGCATCACAATCAAACACTTTGATATGTGAAAGTGAAGGCTTCTTACCGTACCATACCTCATGGAGTCGAGTGGACTTGTGTCGATGAAGGAGAGATATTAATCAGATATCTTGTAGTGTCGACTTCCTTTACCCATAATTATTGTGCGAGCCCATCACCATTGAGCATGCTCCTTGCCTTGTCCATCAATGTTTTGTTCATTCTCTTGGAAACTCCATTATTTTGTGGGGTATATGGAGTGGTATTTTTGTGTGCTTCTCAAAATCCTTTCCACATAATTCACCACCATTGTCTATTCTCAACAACTTAATATTCTTGTATGTCTATTTTTCCACAAGAGACTTAAACTCTTTGAATTTTTCGAAAACCTATAATTTATTCCTCATGAAATATATCCATGTATTTTGAGAGAAATCATCTATGAAGGAGACAAAATGCAGGGATTCACCAAGTGAAGGCACTGAAACATGGGAAAACACATCATAATGAATCAATTATAGAATCCCCTTTGCCCTTGTCACTCCACATGGAAACCTCACTTGAATTTGTTTTCCTTATATACAATGTTCACAAAATTCGACTTATAAATTACATTCATAAAAATATTCAACCATACCTTTATTGCGCATAGCTCAAAGTCCTTTCTCTTCAATGTGTCCCATTCTCTTGTACGATAGCATGATCGGGTTGAATTGATGAAGACTTTTCGAGTTGGTTTGAATATACTCAGCGCCAGTTGAGTCAAGTCAATTTGACTTCGAGAAAAACAATGTTGTTGCATCCAATCGAGTCAACATTCCCTAATAACTTGCATAGGGTTCCAATCCAAACTCCTTTTATTAAGACCATCACACCCATGATCATATTGCACATATACTTCTGAAATAGAGTGTGCACTCATGCATCACTCATCTTACTGACATATATCATTTTTTTGGATAAACCTGGAATATGAAGCACACTTGGAAGGGTTCTACTCCTCCCATCTTGCAGTATCAATCATAATCTTCCTCACCCGACAATTTTGGTTGTCGAGTCGTCCCCCAAGAAAACATATCCACCTTCATATATTCAAAAAACCATTCTCTATGTGGTGTCATATCATAGGATGCTCTTGAGTCAATCAACCAAACATCTTGATCCAACTGTGTACTGGTCAACGCCAGATACACATAACCTCCCTTATCTTGCATAGTCTTTATCTCAGTCGATTACTTCTCATCGGATCTTGTACTTACTTCCATTAAATTAAACTTCCAGTCCCTTTTATAATGCCCAACTTTACCACATTTCCATCATCTTCACATCAAATGAACAAGGGATTTAGATATACCCTTCAACTTAGAATTTCTACCGGATAATTTTCCTTTATCTTTTTCAACCGAATGACCTCTTACAACTAAAGCATCTTTGGTCAATCCTTCCATGTTCTTCCTTCTCATTTATTCTAATAGTAGAGATGAAACCATGTATTATTTCACTAATTTGGTCGAATTACTCCCTATAACCATGACTAAGCTATCCCAGGAGTTCGGAAAAAAACATAATAGGATAATACATTTCTCCTCCTCTGTGATTTTGATATCCACAGAAGATAACTGGCTTATTATGGTATTAAACACATATAAATGCTCAGTTACCAAACTACCCTCACTCATCTTCGGAAGATACAATTTTTTTTCTAAGGAAAAACTTATTTACCAGGTATTTGAACTGGTACAAGCTTCCCAACTTGTCCCAAAGTTTCTTGGTTGATCCTTTACTTGAGACATTCAACAACATCGAATATCCAAGACATAGTCAAATCATACTCCTTTCCCTTCTCTCAATTTTCTCCCATTCTTACTTTGACATACTCGTTGGAATTGTACTTAGATAGCTTTTTTCCCATTCTTCTCAATCTACAAGGAGATCTTCAATTTTAAGCTTCCAAAGCTCAAAATTCTAGGCATTGAATATTTCAATCTCTATTCTCAAGGTACTTTCCATTCTTTAAGAACACCTTTAAAGATCTATGACTTCCAACTCTTACTGGAACTAAGGTTTAGCTCATATCCAAGGTTGTTAAACCAAGATATGATACCACATGTTAGGAAATTATGCTTTCCATGCTAAACCTAACATAAGAGATGAAGAAATATTTAAGTTACAAAAGGAAATGATAAAGCAAACACACATTACACAAAGATTCTACCCTGGAAATCCAAATGATAAAACCACCATTCCTTGAGTGTCTTGCTCTCTTGTTTTCTTATTCATTAAGAATAAAAGGTTAAATTCCTAACCTTGGTCCAAACCTAAGACACAATCGACATCATACCTTCTTGCTTTTGCAAGAACAACCCTATAGTAAATTTGTCTTACATGTACATGACCAACAACCTACTACTAAAATTTAACATGAAGATCAAATTAATACGAATACAACATGCCTTATTTATAGACTTTACAGTAGGAAAAAACCTAAATAAAGGCGCCCAAAAATGGGTACAAATCCATGTATATCATTGGATACAAATCTCGTGAATCTTGGGATTCTGTTACAGTTGACTACCAGTCGACCTCCAGTCGGTCTTCAATCGGTTTCCATAGGAGATTTTGTCGACCTCTTATCGGTCGACCTTTTAGACTTGCTTTCGATCACTTTGACTTTGACTTTCTTGTTGACTTATCTTCTTGTAGATTTTCCTCTACTCAAATTTCACTCCATGTTGATCCACCTCGACTAGAATTTCACTGCAAAGAATATAAAAACCCAACAATGATTACACTGCATTCATGGCTTAGTATGCCTCTTTCTACCTTCGCCAATAGTGATGACTCTTCACTTTCCATTCTTCAACCTTCTCTCCTATTCAATTTTTCATTTACATTTAATTTTTCCTCTTACATTTTCATTTTTGTCTTATTAGGATTTAAATTTTCCAATCATTTACATAGTTACATAACCATCATAGTTTTTCGAATGGTATTACAGGTACTAAGTCTTATCCATTCTTGCTTTAGATCCATTTCGAATCACATCTCAAATGTAAAGGGTTTGGAAATCAGAGTGAATGAATAAACCATATCTAGGCTTATAGGATTTCCATTTGGACAATAGTTGGAGAAGGATGATAGAGTGCAATCTCATGACACAACGAACAAATTCCTTTTTTCCTATGAAACAATGGAGGGCACTAGGTGAGGCATAAAATGAACCAACCTACCATCACCATGAGATGAGGTGGTTCTACACATCATCATATACATCACCTGTGAAGGTAGGAACAGTTTAGTATTTTCTTATCACTTCATAATGTTGGTACAATTGCACTGCTTTTCATATATTAGATCAGAGGAAGCTCTTATCATCCTATTTTCCTTGTTGCAATCCATTAAAGAGATGGCTATCAAGGTGCGCAAAGGAAAGATAACAACCCTTGCACACCATGGTATCATTAAACTATTGGTAATTGATGCATTGATAATTCAACAGAGTAGAATCAGTTGGGAATAGTTTGTCATCCTTAGTAAGGAGGGATTACAAACCCTACAAGACACTATAACTACAAAAGAACAATATCATATAGAGGCATGCAAAAGAAAATACTCCAAGAATAAATATTCCAAAAAAGGAAAGCCATTGAATTTCACGTGGAAGAAGAACAACAGATTCTTGAAGAATACCTAGGGAAAGAAACCCCAAGATTATAATGGGTCAAAATTTTGAAAAATAGGAGAATGGTGCAGAAAAAAGATACAAAGGAAAATAATCCACAGTTTGAGAAAATATAGGACCATGTTAAGAAAATTGTACAAGTGTTGAGATAGATAGGAGAATCATTTTTTCAAATAAACTTCGAGCCTATAAATAAATAAGGAACACCAAGAAAAAGAGAAAGAAGAGTACAAAGCACAAATCCTAGAGAGATAACAAGCATAGTCATTAAGAAGAAAATCCCTACATTAGCAGTGTAAGAGGTTAGAAAAGATATACAATATATTTGCATAACAATAAATGAGGGTGAGGAATTGATGGCACAACTCCTATCATCAAGAGTAGGTGTTACCTAATGTAAATCGATTAGGAAATCAATCGAAGAGGGAGTTATCTCATTAGGCCATCACAACCAAGTAATCTCCTCATTCCAAGAAAAGTCCAATATACTCAAGATGAAAAATTTGGATATGGTAAAGAAACTTGAGAATGAAAATATTGATTTAAAAGATGAATTGGGAAAATAGGGGGAGATTGAATTAAATAATGATAAAATTGGTTTATTAGAAAAATTGAGTGTGAATACTGAAAAATATGTAAAGGAAATGTTCTCTTCTAGGCTGCTTGCTAGGGTTTACATAGTGTATTTAAGAGAGCAATGGTATAAAATTTTATTGGAAAAAAAAATATTCTCACTTTCCCTACCAACTAGAAAATCAGAAGAATTCACTAACATCTACCAGAGTTGCATCGTTGAGAAGAAGAACCTATTGTGTGAGTTTTACTTACACAATTATGTAATTCTGATAGGGAATAGCATATGCACTTAGCATATCACATTGTTATTTGTATTGAAGAGATTATTATTGTGGTTTCATGCGATGAAGACTTTTGGTTTCCTATTCTCATGGAGTAGTTGAGATAATATCTCTAACTATCTCTATTATTTTTCTTAGTTTCTAGTTCTAATTAGGATCTAATTGAGAATTTGTCTCCTAATTTGTTGAGATAGTTTCTTGATGTAAAGTTAGATAAGCCTATGTTTTCTAATGTAATTTAGTTAGATATTTTTATTTACACAACTTTGTGTAGAACTCTGCTAATGAGTTGTTAAATCCACATAATTGGTATTAGAGAATTCCAATCTAGCCTTGGGTTTGGGTATTTTCTCTCTATTTTTCCTTCCGATTTAGATTGACTAGTTTGGGATATTGGTGTTTGAATTTTCTGGTGTCAAAAGTTTCATGACAAGAGTTTTTTGTTTTCCAAATTCTATGTTGTATATGTCAATTTATACTTGGTATATACATGTTTCTATTGCAATCATAGTGGCCATTGGCTCTCATATCTGAAGAGGAACTCTGGCTCTTTTCAAATCAATTCAGATCTAGACTTGGATTTGGTTATGTGGTTTGGTTGTATGCCAGGTCAATCTTGTTTGATGTATCCCTTGGCTCTCTCTCCTTGGATGCCTAAATCACTCCCTCCTTTACTCCAAACCACAATAATAATATCTACAATACAAATAATAATGCTATATGCTAATTACATATTATAATACCTATCACACTGATCGTTATTTTACTTTTAAAAATGATTATTCCTATCTCCCCTACACTATACCTACGACCTGCATTGAACAAACCACCTATCCTATACTTGGCCCCATTCATTCAATTATACAATGAAGAAGAAAATGTCACTATGAAATGTCCTTGGCTATTAATTAAACCCTCTTGGATAATTTAGCCAAGAAACAAAAGGTAATTGATAATTTATCCTTGATATAGATCTAAAAGGAAATATGCAAATTAAAATAGTGTTCTTTAAAATTGGCTTTCCAGCTTGACAACATCTTCATATGGACTTATGCATATAGTGTTATACAATCAACAAGCCAAATTCATGAAGAAAAATAATGAGAAAATAGACTTGAGAAGAAAATGATCCCAATTATTGATTATTTTAAATATAGTTACCGACTTGACAAGAACCGTCCAAAGTTCTTATATTCTTAGAGGTCATGTTTAGTGCCTATTTTTACCCTCATTTTGAAAAGTGGTGCTACTAGTGGCACCTTCTTTTTTCTAGTTTAACATTACAACATTTTGCAACCATTTCCTTAGTAACCTCGTAACGTTGCTAACCAAAACCTTAAAATCAACTCCTAAATTGAAAAGTGGCACTATCAACACTCTCTATTTTTTCACGGTTAAAATTGCAACTTTTTTGACACCATGCCTCAACAACTAGTACCATTGCAACCAAAATCCTAAATCAACCCCCAAATCGAAAGGAGGTCCCACCAGTAGCACCTTTTTTTTTTTTTTTTTTTTTTTTCAGGTATAAAATTGTAACATTTTTGGAACCATGGTCTGAAAGACAGATACTAATGCAAAAAAATTGTAAAAAGGGAAAAAATGAAAGAAAAAGAGAAAAAAAAAATGGGGTACATTTTAAAAAATAAAATAAAATAAAAACACACTTTTTAATTTAAAAAAATAGAGAGAAATAATTAAAATTAAATAAAAAACCACGAAAGAAATTTTGAAAAAAGAACACAAAAATATTATTATTATTATACTTTTTATAATTGAAACATAATTATATTATAATAAAAAAGGTTGCTAGCCGAGGCTAGAAACAAATTACATGGTGTTGGTTCATAGAGTTTTATGCAAACTTGGGTATTTTACAAATTTATTTCCTCCCTTCATAAGACAATGGGGAGATATTATGAATTTCCAATAGGGGCTTCTTATGCCAATTTATTGAGTACATTGATAAAATCTAGCAAACCGATTACAAAGGTAAACACAAGAAAAAAACATTCGTATCTCATGCTTTCTCTAACCCCTCTTCTAATTGAGAGGTAGCCAAGAGTTGCCTGAAATACCAAATGAACATTTGTTTATGCTTCATAAGCATTTTATTCTCGACTAGTTTTCCTTCCCCTTGTAATATGAGTGGAGGTATTTGGGGAATTCTTTTTCAAAGATTCAACAAAGGAGAAGGATTTAATGGGATTTGAGTGAGCCTGTAGTTCTTGTTCTACTTCACATTATTTGTGACATGATTCCCCCTCTGAATCCTCTGCTTAGTCTTCTTATGCTTCTATCTCCTTTGCATTGTGTTCATCTTCCTCTTCAACTTCTACTTCCTTTTCTTCTTCTTGGGAATTATCCACTAGTTCCTCATGGGATGGGTTTAGATCATTTCTAGGTTGAGTTGGTCTTTCATGTTACCCTTCAACCTTTTTTTTCCCTATTTCACAGATCTACCTCTTCCATATTTTTTGGATTTCATGTTTCTTCTAAGTTTCCTAGAACTTCAAACTAGTTGTTGCTTGATAAAGGAAGACCCTCTTGAGAGGTATTTGGATTAGCTGGCCCCTTTCACCAAAAAATACTTATCCTGATTGAAACCTTCTTGAATTCGGGTTCCTTCCTTGACTGCATCTTTAAATTTTGTCTTGAAGAGGGTTGCTCTTCTTAGGATTATGGGAAATTTTTAGTAAAATATCCATAAGAATGACTTTCCATACATTTAAATAGGATCTATTCATAATATAGTGCTTGTTGGTGACTCCAACCATCATGATTGATTTGCAAGGATTCAGGGAGTCCCTTATCCAGATCAACCTCTATGCACATTCTTTGCACACATGAATATAAATTCCCTTTTGGTTATGCACAATCAATTAACCATCCTGATTTGTTCCTGATTTCTCTAAGGGAGCTATCATCCCAAAAAATTAAATGGAGGTGAGGTCATCTAACTCAAACTGGGGCTGCAATAATTTCCTATTCCGGGTTGAATTCAAGGACCCGTGTGGACATGTATAGTCCCATAGAGCCCATGAAGTATGGCCTAGATTTGAATATTAGATCTCATTCTTTCTTGTTTAAAAAGAGAAAGATAAAAAAGCACTCGACCTAAAGCAAATGCAATTAATACCTATCCATTAATTTTTGGATCCCATTGATCAGCTATCCATGAGTCCATAGCTTCTGGACTTGGCCGTAGGTATGCAAACTCTCCAACTAGAGCCCTCTCATACAAAATGAGGGATTTCCTTTTTGGCTCCGAAGAAAATAGTTCTATATGAGGGATGAAATCCATACTTTGACAAAGTGAATCTATTGAGGCTGAATTTGATTGTTTGGGGATATAGCCTTAACTACAACATTAAATTCCTCCAAATCCTTGTCGATTTCACCCATTTTCAATTTTCCTTTGTCCTACTCGTTAACAACCTCAATTCGAATGTCAAAGACCATCTAATAGACGACTTCAAATTCGTCCTTGAAAATGATAAACTTGTTTGACGACTCCTGATACTTGGTTCCTTTATTCTCTAGTACTTGAGCTATGAGGGCCTTGGTGAGCCAATAATGCTTAGTAGCTTTAAAAAATTTGGTATTTCTTCTCCTAAAGTAACTAGAGTCAGAAAAATAGCCCTCAAAATACTTATCAATTTATTCATTGGTCACGAACTTTCTCTTTTTTGGAACTCCAATTTCCTTTAAGACTCCAATTTCCTCTTTAATAGCTACAAATAAATTCACATGGAAGGTCTTCTCGGCCCACTTGGCTTCCCTCTCATACTTACAATAGGGGTGGTTTCTCCACTCTTTTCCTTATTATAAGTATTATGTCATATTCCTCACCATCCCTTCGAGTTAGACCTTAGGATGATCCATATGGATGTTGGTGGCCTCCCACCTATTCCAACTGGGTCATTTTGGCAGTTTTCCAGTTCAACAATGTTTTCCTAGTTTTTGGGCCCCTAATTTCTGGGGTTGTTTTGAGGCCCTAAACAACATTTTTAGGGATCACCACAATCAACATGTGTGCGGATCGCCACAAGAAACATGTGTATTCCTCATATAGACCTTTCCAACAAGCTATCGTGCACCTAAAGCAAAGATTGTATGAAAAAGTTACGACCCCGGGAAGTTGATGTACTAACTTACCCAAACGAGGCCCACATGAATTTTTGCGCTTCGTCTCCTAGGGTTAGGTTTTTGGATGTCTAGTATTTTTGACATTCTTGTTTATTGTAAACAGACCTTGATAGCCTCATTGTAATAATCTTCTGGATAATGAGTGCAACCATCACATCTCTTCTCAGAGATAAGTTGCCACCATTTTAGCAAGCTTGCTTTCCGCTGCATTTTACAGTTTTAGCTTATTTCCTTATTGAACAAAAACCAATTTTACTTTATATCGGTTATTCTGTGTTAAGCATATTTTGATAATAATCTGTATTCATTTTGTTCTTCTCATAAAATCCGGATCAGTGGTATCAGAGCGGTTTTCTCCTTGTCGTTCTTAATGCATGTCCCCAATGAGGTCAGGGTAC
>CBVK0101582084.1:0-14079 GCA_900067695.1 Picea abies | reverse complement strand
AGGGCCAAAGGCCAGGTATGCATATGTAGAGAAATTTAGGGTTATAACACCTCCCATCCCTTTCAGTGATCCCAAGGAAAACATTTAGGGATATTTTGGGGTATGGTTGAGATCTACTTCATCCCAGATGTGGTTGAGGCCCAACCAAAATCATTAATGCACCATTTCCGCATCCACATGGGTTTCCTTATTGGCAGTCACGTGGACTGTGCACTATGCATATTGTACACTTTGTTATCCCACGCGGATGTGCATGTGCTGTCTTTGCAGACTGTGCACACAAATTCAGTATCTTTTTTTCATATTTCCAAATTGAATGTGATCCTTCAATAATTATTGGTAGTATGTTGTCTTGGATTTTTCATCCATTGTATGTATTTATCTGAGAAATGTTTTGGTGATAACAGTCAGGATTTCCTATTGAGGTGAAAGGGATAGGATATTTTGTTTATTATTCCAATCTCCCTTAGTTGTCATGGGTTTTAAATAGGTATGTGCAATAACATTTTTGGCACCATTTCTGGGGAGAATAGAGTCAATTTTCCTCAACAACACATCATTTCATAAGCTTTCCCAAAGACTTTTACTTTACAAGCTTACCTGACGACTCCACTAAGGTTGATTCTATCACTTACTTTGATAATCCTATAAGGGTTATCTGGTGACTCCATTGGTGAACAAACTCACAATACTCAATAATGGCCTCTCCATGGGACCTGGGTGTGTTATAACCCTAAATTGCACTATCCCTGCTTACCTGGCATCAGTTAAATCTGAAGGGTCACGATCTGCGTATAGGCTTAGAACCCTAGCTTATTGGTCCGTAGGGTAGATTACCCCACAACAGGGTGATATTTTTAAACCCTTCGATATGAGAAAAATCTTGGGTTACCCTCGACGAATTCCTACAAGGTACGAGAAATGGCTACCAAGATTCATTTGTAATGATGCAACCATGGTCGAGGAACATATGGAAACAAAATTGGATTTATTCTGAATCAATCCTGTAGGTGATGATGATGAAGACTTGGTTATGAAACTCTTTTCATCCACTCATCATGATGATGCTAGAATATGGTATGAGGGACTCTTTGATAAAAGCATCAAGATCATGGATCAATTTGAGGAAACCTTCTTGAAAAAAAATTTACTTCACAAAAAAATTCTCGCCATGGATATTCAAGATAGTCTAGGATACCAAAACCCCTTTCTTCTCAGTTTGGTAAATAATTGTCCAAAGTTTGATGGAAACCCATCCCTGGCTAGTTCTCATGTCAAGAAATTATTGGAGCAAGTTTTGGAGACAAAAGTAAGACATCATGATGTGCTAATAAGAATGTTTTTGTTTTCTTTGGGAACATAACAAAGGGAATGGGTAAAGCATATTCTTAGTCCAAAGAGTATAACTTCCCTTAAGATCTTCATTAATAAATTCCTTGAAAGGTGGGTGTTGGAAATATGAGTTGACCCAGGTTCTACCTTAGCTCTCCAACAAAACCCTAGAAACCATCGACCCCTCTGGTAAACCAGAAGGAAACGTTGTGTACAAAGTTCCCAATGCAGTATCACCCGAGATGGATTATGGGTGATTTCGTGACCCAAGTTTCTGCAATGATGGGAGGGATTGAGGATGTTCTGCCTCTTCTACATTTACTTTAACATGCATCATATTATACCATTCATCTCGATCTAACAGTTAATTCATTATTCATTATCAGTACTTCACGCTACAAAATACTATTGTAACCATTCATCATTCATTTATAATTGCAGAAACAAAAAAACATCATTCAACACATCAAAAAAATATTATTTTACAGTGGTTCACCCCCCTAGGTTATGCCCACAAAGATCTTCTACTTATTTATTCTTCATCAAAAAATCAGTGCTGCACACGTTACATCAAAAGGTGCATTTAGAGTTCACATAAGTTTAGTGGTGAGGTGGACTAGTGTCGCACCAAGCTCCAAATATTTCCACTTGACCCTTAGTTACACTTCATGATTCTCCAAAACTGATATCATCTGAGCTTTACAACTCCAACAAAACTAGTATTGTGAATCAAAACGTATCCAAGACTAAGCTCTATCTCTCCAAAACTAGATAAACTCAAGATAAGATCGATGATCCCCTATTTTCCTCATATATCCTCTATTTATAGTACAAGAATGGGTAAAACACCTTACATCATACTCCAAAACCCTAATTTTAAGTGGACTCAATGTGTCCACATTATAATTGCCTTTGAGCGGTAATCCACAATTTTGTTGCATTGATTTTCCTTAGTATCTGTCACACGCTTCTTCCTTGGTTCCTTCTTCCTTGTTTACTATGATGAAATCCAAAATTTCATGATCCAACATGCCCCCAACACTAACATGTGGCTCATCTTGAGCTGCTCAAGTAATGTGTGTCTCATGCAGATATATCTCCAATGCCTGGAACTTCTTTGTGAGTGCATCTACTTGTGTCTTAACCTACACACTTTTCTCTATCAAGGTCTCCACCACCTGCACTGTGACGTGATCCTTCAACACTTCTTCACTTTCTAAGTTTGTTTGTTCCAATTGGCCTTTCTCTGTTTCTAGCTCTATTATCATCTTCTCAGATTTCTCCTGAAGTGTCTCCAACTGAGTTTGTATTTCCCCTTGGACTGTCTTAATTTATACTTACAGGTTTTTCATCTCCTACATGCTTTTTAACCTTTCTGAAATGCTCATCCTCTTTTGTCTCTACTTCAAATCATGGACTATGAAATTTATCTTTTCTTCGCTCTGATCCAACTGCTGGATCCCTTCATCTTCTGCCAGGATTGTCCATATTTCCATGGTACTTTAGTAGAGATATGCTACTTCCTTGAATTCCTATGAAATCCTCTCTGTTTTTTTTGTTTCCTGTTGCTCCCTCTATGATTGACCTTCTAGAGGGGTGGTTGGTGTCAAATTCTCAACCAATTATACTATCTCCTATTTATACCCATCCATTATCTGTGATATCCTCTTTATCTTTTCTTTCATGTTGATTTCTCATGCTAGTGGGTTGTCTAGGATTGTTTGGAAGATTTCCTCAATTCTTTGCTCCATTTTGTATGCACATTGTTTTTCATCCTCACATTCAATATGCACTTATTTGAGAACTATCTCTATCACCTCCTTCTCTTCCTTGGTTGTCCACAATTTTTTTGCATCTGTCCTCGCCCTTGATTGTACTTCCTACGCAACACTTACATGTAAATTATATAACGATTTTGTTGGTACCTTGGTCAATACTAATTCCATCTTCTCTACATCCTTGACCTATTTCCATTCCATGTCTTTGTCCATTTGCAACATGTCTTTAGTAATCCTAAATTTTTCACTTTCCAATGTCTATGTCTATACTTTATCATCCTCACTCTACACTGGCATGTGATTTTCATGTGTTTTTTTTTGTTGTTGTGTTTTCCCCTTGTGCTTCGCCTAGGTAAATTGTATCTACTCCAAGACCTTCTTGACTTCTATCAGTTCTTACATTATCTTCTCTCTTTGTTTTTCTACATCTTCATATGCTTCTGTAGTGTAGTCCTGTACTATTTCTGTGACTAATTCTACATCATACTCTGTTATTGTATACTGGGGGACTTCCTTATGCACCTTCATTTTCTTGTGCTCTCCTCCTGATTGTAAAATAGTTCTCTTGGGTGGTATTGACTATGTTTTCTCTATTGTGATTGGGGTAGTTGTCTTTGGTATGTCTTCTCCTATTTTTCCCTCCGACACAGGGATGTTATCTTCCATATGTGTCTCTCCATTAGTGGCATCTACATGGTTCTTCTATTGTGTGAAAAGATTGGGGATATATGTTTTCTATCTAAGTGTTCTTGTTTTTATGCCCCCCTTGTCTACTTTGTGTTCTCTTGTCTACTTCGTGTGCTCTGCTACTCCTCTTGTATTCCCTACTAGGGTATTCTTCTTCTATCAGGAGGCCACTTCTGATGGTTTCTTGTATTTTTTTGGCTCTACTGGAACCTTCCATTCCTATTTCCATTCTTTCATTACCCATTGCACTTCCTTTGTTGTGACACAATATTTCATATGAAACCACTCTTTCCTTTGATCCCTTTTTTCCTAGATCCACATATTATTCCTTGATGCTTTGAAGTTGGCCATCTTCTTGTATTCCTCCACCACCTATGGTGGGATCCTCCAAGTTTTGTCCACATTTTCTTGTATTTTTTCAATATATGTTGCAAATATACTGGATTTTGTATTTCTTTCCTTCATGAAAATTGTGTGCCATAATGTTACGTGCTATGTTGCGCATCATTTTCTTATTCTTTGACAAAATACATTGTATTTTGGGTGTCTCCATCCCTCTAATGAAATAAGTATGAGTAACCATGAATAATGGAACATTGTGCCTAAGTCTTAGGCATCATGACAGTCATCCAAAAATAAATTTAACAAATATGGACTCCAACTTAGCAGAGTCCCCTTTGCACACTGCGCGACTGCTGCTATTACCCCTGTTGGCACCTCTTCCTTAGAAATTTACATGCCATAATCTTTGTTTATAATCTCATCCCGGGTTCACTGATTATGTTTATAATGATCACCTTGGATCCTCTCTTTGTTCCATAGGTTTGATTCATTTCCTATGCCGAGGCTTTCTCCTTGGTCTTGTCATCTAGATACTACAAAGGTTTCTCACAATCTATGGGAAGACCTCTTATTTTGCAATTAAGTCAATGCCAATTGAGACTAGGTTATCCAGCCACAAAATTCCTCCATGCATTACTTCCAATAATTGTTTGACACAATTATTTACGCCCTTACCCCTTCTAAAATGTAGGATCTCTAGAAGGTTCATTATTATTGTGTTATATACACTTGTTATCCATTGTTTGGGTTCTAGTATTGCTACTCCTGTCACACTGACCCCTTTGCTACTCCTGTCACACTGACCCCTTTTCTCTTTATGTCATGGGCCGTATAGCATAGTCTCTCTATGCATCCTAGAAAATATTGAAAAACATTCACTCCTACGGGTATGTGTGGTAACACAAGGGTTACTTCTGGTTTCTTGCATGGTGAACTCTGGACCGTTTGTTTCCATTTCCCCTTACTAGTACCCTTTAGGGCCTTGCCTCCTCACACATTTGTTCTTCCTCTTCCTCTTCTATTCCAGAATCATGTTGCTCCATGATCTCTTCGACTTGTATTTTCTTTTGCGGTGCTGGATTTGTGCTAGATTGAACCCTCGGCTCGTTGGAATCATATTTTTCCTCAACTTCTTCATTTTTTGGATGGAATGTTTCCACGTTGGGTTGTTGTGTTGGGTGTTTCTCCTCTCCGGTGTTCTATGGGTCAATCTCCATTTTTCCTATCGCAGGGGCTATCTCTTTCTCCTCCACCACTTTAGGGCTTACTGGTTCGATGACCAAGGAAGGAATGGCATCCACATCCACCACTCCCTCTAGTTTTGTAGGGTTTTTTGCTTCCATTGTTGGCTCCTGTGGTGTCCTTGTGGCACTGTGTTTTTTGTTTGTTGTCCTGCTAGGAGATCAAACCTTCAATGGTGCCATATTACTTGAATATGTGTGGGTTTTCTTAGAAATCTCATTGAATGTCTTCTAGATCACCTATTCATTCTTAGGTTTTTACTCCTTAGCTCTATGTTCACTCGAAGTCACAATGTGGCTTATTGGACATGATTCTTGTTTCTATAGTGCTATCATAAATGCTCCAAATCTTACTAGGAAAGCTTCCTTCACTGTCATAAATTTTCATTTCACGCCTCATTTTTCCGATGGCCAATTTTTATTTTCCCTACTATTTCATTTTTCCATTGCACAATATTTTCTACTGACACATTTCTCTAGCACACTGGACTTTCCTTTTGTCATATTTATCCTACGGGCAATATTTTCATTTCTTGTCACCCTAATTTTTTGTTTGTTTCACTGTATCTTCCAACTGTTTGTTAACCATTGATCCATCTACCTACTTCTTTTAGGAATTTTCTCATTTTTCTACTTTTTTCTTCTTTTTCGTCTTTTACCTCCCACTATTTACAATATGTACAAGTCTAAATTTTGCACTGCAACTACTGATGGTTAGTGGGTCAAATGTCCCTATATAATTTCAGTTGACTATCATTCACCATTCCTTGAAGTTCCCAGCCTATTAAGTCCTTTAGATGCACAACACCTCCATCTATGACAAATTTTGTCTCATATGACCCTAGCCAGTGCATTCTAAGCTTCCCTGGGTGCTGCAAGTATTTAATATCATAGAGGAGAACCAGATCTCCTTCCTTGAAGTTCTTCTTCTTAATATGTCATTCATGCCAAGCCTTATCCTTTTCTTTTTGTACCTCCTGATGGAAACAAGTTATGATTTTTTCTTCTTCCAATTCCATAAGTTGAACTAATCTTTCCTGTGTTGTGTCTCTTTTTGTCATGTCTGTAATAGTTGCAATGCGCAGACTTGGTATCAAATAATACAAGGGAAATATTTCTTCTTGTCCATACACCAAACTGAAGGGTGTCTTCCCATTCTTTCATGTAGTTTTGTAAGCCCATAGTACTATTGGTAACTTCAAGTCCCAATCATCTATGTTCACATTGAAAATATTTTTCAAGGCATTCTCCAAAATCATGTTAAACACTTCCACTATCCCATTTTTCTAAGGATGATATGGGATTCTCTTCTAATGATGTATCTCAAATTCTTCTAGCATTGTATGGATTGTACTATTGATAAAGTGAGTCCCCTAATCACTCATCAATATTCTCGGACATCCAAACCTCGTGACTACATGTTCAAATAGAAAACATGTTGCAATCTATGCACTACAATCCTTCATTGTTGCTGCCTCATCCCATTTGGTTAAATATTATGTCATTGTGATAATATATCTAGCCCCTGATATTCTTGCTGGTGGATTAATTGGACCTACAAAGCCTAATTCCCACTTATCAAATACTTTCAAAGTAACCTGAGTTCTCAATGGCATCTCATCCCTCTTGGATGGATTTCCAAATATTTGACAGATATCATAATTCTGACAGTATTCCTTTGCATCCTTATGAACTTTTGGCCACCATAATCCTGCACGCAATACCTTATGCACAGTATCATTCCCTGCATAGTGTCCTCCAACTATTCCTTCATGGGATTTTGCCAAAATGATAGGCCTTTTATTCTTCATAACACACCTCCTCAAAATGTTATCTGCACTAAGTTTGTATAAATGACCTACAATCATTTGATAGTCTACAACTGTAACTACCAAGTTCTTCTTATGTGCAGTATTAAATTCTTTTGGGGAAGCTCACATGCTCAAAAACTAAATAATATCAGAAAAATACTCATCAACTATATGTACTAAAAACAATTGAGCATCATGAAAGTTGTCTTCCAAGATACTTGGTTCTTCTCCATTAGTAATTCTTGATAGATTATTTGGCCCTGCATTCAATCTTCAAGGTTTCACAACAACTTCAAAGTCAAATTCTAGAAACAAAAGTATCCATCTGCATATTCTTCCCCCCAACAATGGCTTATTAACAAATTATCTAAGAGTAGAGTGATCTATAAACATATTAAAGTGTTTCCCTAATAAATAATGTCTGAATTTTTCCAAGGCATATACCATGGATGTTGGAACAGGGGCATACCCAGGGTTTAATGCTCCAACAATGCACCAACAAAACCCTAACTACCGTCCCTTTTGGCAACACCTAGGAAGTAGATGAAGTCTCACCTAAGGTAGAGGTAGGGGTGGTTGCAGGAATCTAGTGTCTGGAACCTTAGCTGGGACACAGATCTGTGATTATGATACTCTAACAAAGAAATTATCAATGATCCTTCATTAGTATCTAGCCTATATTTACTTCATAGACAAAACCCTAATTACAGAGCAGCGTAGTATTCAACTAGATCTAACACATTTAAGCACCTATCATGGAGGGATAGATCATATCTAACATTCATTCATATCACTAAGCACTAAGATATCATATCATGTCCATCTAATAATATATTACTATACTAAACATTAACCATATGAACAATAAAACAATCACAATGCACAAAGCAACAATAACACAGGATATATGTGGTTCACCCCCATCCTGGGGCTACATCCACCAACTCTTCTTCTCTTTATTATCTTCAGTAAATTGTCTACATGCACAGAGCCATAAGATCCTACTCTGCATAGGAAAGGAGATATGCACACACTCAGTTGGATCCTCCTTCCCCGATCTATGTTACAGCACAAAGCCTTTACACAATCTCTTACAGTCACATGCACTTAGCCTTGCAAGATTCACACGGTATGCACAAAGCATGTACACTATCACTTGTACTTAGCACATCATCACACACATGTCTATATCATCCTATTCTTACATCGCCTAGACATCTATTTATACATTACAAAATGGGCCCAAACATGGGTAAACCCATGGGCCGACATCCCCATACTAGTTACATAAGCCCAAAAACCAAAAATCCCTAAAAAAGGTTGATATCTTGTGATCTCCTGCTTCGCGTTGTGCTTCGCCTTCAACAGCCTATCGAAGTCCCAAAATAGGTCAAACCTAACCAAGGATCTCTCAACAGCCTATCGAAGTCCCAAAATAGGTCAAACCTAACCAAGGATCTCCAAAACTTGGTCAAGGGCCAACATGCGCCAAACACTCACCTGTGACTCATCCCAAGTCACTCTGCTTTGGTTAATTTTGTCTCAAAAGCCTCAATCTTGGCTCGATCTACTTCGACCTGCTACTGCACCAATGTCTCCTGCTCAGCGAACTCCTAAAGAACTACCTCGTTCATCGGTCCTTCCAAGCGTTGCTCAACTGTAGTGACTACTTTCTCTACTTCTACTCCTCATCCTTCAATCTCCTCAAACAATTGACAAGATGCATCCTGGACTGGCTAGAGCCTCTGAGTCACTTCCATGTCTTTTCTTTGTATGGTGTGGGCTTTCTATTGAATAGTGAGTTGTTCCTGGGATCTTTTCATTCTTTCAACTATAGAAAAGAGCTTCAACTGTTCCTGTACCGTTTCTTCTTGTTACTTTGCCTCCTGTAGCTGGGACTCGAGTGTCTTTAGTTCAAGATCCTTAGTAAGTCGTTCATAAGTCTGTGCACTACGATCACTGAGTTGATTACATTCCATGGCAAAGGTATTGATACTCTCAAATATGCTCCAATCAATTGCTTCTCTTTGATCCCGCACGTCCTGCGAAGTGTTTGGCACTGACTGTAGCTCTAGATCTGTTATTCTCTGTTGAAGCTATTGAATGGCTTTAGCAAGCTTCGCTACTTGATGCTCTATTGCGTCTTCCTCCTAGTTCTCTAAACCCATCATAGAGAAGAGTGATCTTTTGATCTCTTATTTTAATCCAACCTTCTCGGTGAGCAGGTGTTCCTTCTCTCGTTGGATTTGTGCTTTCTCTTCTTTGAATTTTGACTGGAGGGAAGCCTTCTCTTGCTGCACAATCCTGTGTTTTTCTATTACCGCTTCTTGTGCTTACTTTAGGACCATCGTGGCTTGTTCCTTTTCCTCTTGGGTGTGACGAAGATGAGCTTCGGTCGCATCTGCTATTCTACAGAGTTGGGTAGGCTCATCTCCCAACTTTGGTTCTTCTAATGGCAAGGCCATAGTGAACGCTACGTGGCTGGAGTGAAGGGCTTGTTGAACTCCTCTCAACTCTATCGCAATTCTATTATACATGGCTTCTTGTTTAGCTTCACTATTCTTTAAAATGTCCTGCAAGGCATCCAATATAGCTGCGATGATAAATTCGAAGTCATCGAGTGTGAGCATAGTCTGCAACTTGGTCTTACTAGCTCTGGATTTCTTCCACGAGATAGATTTCATGGGAGAAACCTTTCTTTTCTTAGATGGATCAGTCTCATCAACGAGATCTCTAGGAAGTGTTACTTTGACTTGCTTCTGCTGAACTTCTTTCCCATTGTTCTCTTCTTTATTTACTTCATCGTTACCTCCTCCTCCAGGTGATTCTGAAGTAGTTTCTTCTTATGCATTACTCAGGTTCTTTACCTCTTCTATCTTCTTCCTTCTACTAGTTCCAGGTGTGTCATGTTCTTCGCGAGTGGCCTTTGGGCTTCCGATTAGTTCAATATTGGAAAATTCTGCGAGGTCAATAGGGATAAGGAGATCTACAGGCCAATCCTTAGTTATCTCTTCTAGGTCCTCTTCTGTGAGCTTATAGTATGACTGAAGTTCTTATTTACTCTCATCTACGCACGCAATGATATAAGTAAAATGTTGATCTACGTGGAACTTCATAAGGGGATTGAACTGGTGTAGGGTGTTTGGCGTCATACTAGGGACAAACTCAATGGCTCTTTTTAGCTGCAGATAGTAGGTATGGAATAATGCATTCGACTGCCACTATTTTCCCATATTGCTCAAATACCAGAGCATGGTGAACTTCGTAGCGAGCAACTCAAATGAATCAATGTTGAGGAAGTTCGCACCTTTTGGCATCTCCCAAGCTGTGAACGTGATGAGGATTAGGAGCTAGCTAAAGTGGAACTCGTAGCTTTGATCCTGAGCTTCACGACAATCCAATTCTAATTGATTGACTAAGTGCTTTTCCCAATTCATCTATAGTCCTTCTACACATTTTCCAGCGAGGTCAACAATGAACCCTGTGACCTTTGTAGGTCTATTCTTCTTCACTATATTCCCTGCGATTAGTTGGCAGGCCAGGTGCACTATGCCATTCTAGATGGAGGCTACCTTGTAGCCATGTGTCCCCTTTTCTACATCACCATAGGTATCCTTAATCCTCTATGCCAGAGCATGGTCTGCAGCCTTCCCTGGGTAGAAGTATTGTGGGTATGGTCCCTACATGCTCAATCTAGTGACCAACCATTTGTTGGCACAGGGGCAGACCCAGGGTTCAATGGTGATGCGTCTATCTAGCCACAGATAGCCTCCATGGTAGCATGATAGTAGGATATTAACACATGCGTTAAATTCCTAGTGCCATCCAAAATGTAGTATCTTCATCACGTTCAAGATAATGGACTGTGTGAGGTTCATAGTCCATGGTTGGGGGATTATCCTCGAGTTCTTCCCCTTCATTCTAGCCAAGTACCTATGAGGATGTTGTGGTTCTTGTGATACCCTAGGTTGAAGTCGTTGAATTTTAATGTCATGATCTTGTCTAGATGGGTTCAAACTACACGTATCCCCTTCGAGAGGTATGCAGTAACTAGGGTGTAATCAAAGTCCCTTAGGACACTATCATGACTCACTGCACCGGCTAGGGGCAGGATGTAGTCGGGCAGGATAGACAGGATCAAATTTGCATTCACCAATTCATCTTTATGCTTGGCTCTTTTCTCGACTGCAGCTCGGGATGGTCCAGATCCGAGAGAAGTCGACAGAGAGTCTTGCACTCCTCTTGTCGATGAATATTGAATCCTTGCAGACATTACTTTTTCGGCCATTAGATCGATTAAGACTTATTCTATGGACTTTTCAACTGCGTTGAGTTCGTCCGAAATACACGCTCGATATCAGATACTCAGTTCGATGAACAACCAGTCAATATAATAAAAAAGGTGGCAGAGTCTTAGTAAACACAAAATGAAAACAATGAGTTTTCTTGTTAGCACAGATACAATTTGCAAAAGTATTCTTAGTGCAACATTCATCAGAATAAGTAGAAAGTAGTGTAACATATCTCTCCAACGGGTGAGAATCCTTCATCAATGCATTTATGTCTGTTATGGTGCAGTCCCAATAGCCTGATGGCAAGCTTTCTGGCCATAATTGTTGTTATAACCATTCGGGGCATGGGTCTAACAGTCATAATGCTTCCAACGGTCATATCGCTCCACCATGGAGAAGCACCACTTGGTGTTGTTCGAATATCCTGATGAAGTTCCAGTTTTGCAAACCTACCTTCTACGAAGTCTCCTACAGAACCTCTTGCAACTTTTCTAGATTTTCTCTCTTCTTACTGAGATTTCTAGCTTTCTTCCCTGTGATCTGCATCTTGGTATTCCTCTTTCCATTATGATTCTTATCTGTACTCAACATAGTAACTTCGCGTTGCTCTTTCCATTATGATTCTTATCTGTACTCAACATAGTAACTTCGCGTTGATGAGATTCTATCATAGGGTTCAAGGGTAATACTTCTTTTTTGTCTGGGGTAGGTGCTCTACTTTCCTATATGGAGAGGTTCTTCAAGTCTTCCTTCTTTTTTCCATCTTCGACAACCTAGTCTCTGGTCCTAATTTGCTTTGACTTTCTATCAAGTGCGCTATTCTCCTAGTTATGAAATATTTTAATTCTTGTTTTTTCTGTTCTAGGGCCTCTTCTTATTTTCTCCGGATCTGATCTCTCTCAATCCATGGTTTTCCAAATAACATAGAAAATGGGGCATTGTTCTCAACAAATTTAACAACCTCAAATTCTTCCTCTGTCGAAGTTCCATGAGAACGCATAGAGGTATGGGTAAGTTTTCCACATAGGGTTATCAGTTTTCCTCTAAAGAATCATATTCATCCTAATGAAGGAACCATAACAGGCCTTCCCAAAATTTCCCAAGTACTTTCAGTCATGAAATTCACCTGTGTTTCCTCATCCAGAACACGGTCTATGTCAAAGTCTCCTATTCTTGCTTCTATAAGTTATTTTTCTTTGAATATCTCTCATAAGTTGATATCTCTGTGATTATTCAGGGTTTCTTTCATTCGTAGTAATACAGTCTCTGTTTCTTTCTGGGGTTCTACCATGCTCTTAGTTTCTTGGCCTTCCTCAAGGTTTTCTGGTCTCATATTCATTCTTTCAACCTTAGCAATCATTCTAGAGCAATCCAAAACTTCATGGTCCATAGCCTTACAACAAAGAAAACTAGGTCTTCTTTCGCGGAAATCCTTAGCAAGATGGCTCGGTCTTCTGCAACTGTAATAAAGATTTAATTCTCACTTTCTCTTAAATGATCCCCAACTTTTTTTGTACTACACACTAGGGTCACAGTAATTAACCTGCAATTTTTTTTTCCTAGGATCCTGCATCCATTTGTTAGTCCAAACATTATTTCTATGCATAGGAATAAAATATCTTTCATTATTTCTATCAGATCTACTCATCAAATCTTTTTTCTTCTAATTGTGCCCTAGTTGTCAGACTAGGACAAAATTTATCAAATATACCTATATCTGACCTCCTTTTGTATAGATCAAATATATAAATATTTTCACTTTGCTTACCTCTTTCAAAGCACAAAGCGTTCATATATGGCCTCTTTTCTTCAGATCCGGTTCCTTTCTTAGAACAGAGCTTCACAAGTCAAGCAACATATCTATGCACAGAGCTTTCTTTCTTTTCATCGGTTCCCAACAATCACAGTTTCAGATCCTAGCAAAGGAACCATTTGTTGGCACAGGGGCATACCCAGGGTTCAACGCTCCCACAACACCCCAACAAAACCCTAACTACCGTCCCTTTTGACAACACCTGCGAAGCAGTTGATGTCTCACTCGAGGTCGAGGTAGGGGTGGTTGCAGGACTCCAGTGTCTGCAACCTTATCTGGGACACAGATCTGTGATTACGATACTCTAACAAAGAACTTAGAAATTATCCTTCATTAGTTTCTAGCCTGTATTTACTTCGCAGACAAAACCCTAATTACAAAGAAATGCAATATTCAACCAGATCTAACACATTTAAGCAGCTAGCATGGAGGGATAGATAAGATATAACATTCATTCATATCACTAAGAACTAAGCTATCATATCATGTCCATCTAAGCATATATTACTATGCTTAGCATTAACCATATGAACAATAAAACAATCACGATGCACAAAACAACCATAACATAGGATATACGTGGTTCAACCCCAGCCTGGGGCTACATCCACCAACTCTTCTTCTCTTTATTATCTTCAGTCAATCGTCTACATGCACATAGCCACAAGATCCTACTCCACATAGGACAAGAGATCTGCGCACACTCAGTGAGATCCTCCTTCCCCGAGTTAGGTTACAACACAAAGCCTTTACACAATCTCTTACAGTCACTTGCACTTAGCC
>CBVK0101582082.1:0-16092 GCA_900067695.1 Picea abies | reverse complement strand
TAAAAGATGATCCTAGCTACCCTAAATGTTAGGGGGGTGGGGGGGGATACAAAGAAAATAGCCCTCAAGCATTTTCTTGATAATGTTAAACCTGATGTTTTTTTTATACTAGAAACTATGGTGAGTGAGGTAAAAGCAAGAGAATTGTTTGTAAAATTACTACCAAGTTGGTATATGTGTGGGGTGGAATCTTTTGGATTGTCAGGTGGGTTATGCTCATCCTGGAACCCGCGTGTAGATGACCTTACAGCCTACTTGACCCCTACAGGAATCTTACTCGAAAGAACAGTAAAAGATGTTAATTTCATTAATAGTTTGAAGTTGTTGAATTGTTATCAGCCTTATGATGAAAGAGAGGATTTCTGGGAGGCATTGAAAAATGAGGGTTTATTTAATGAACCTAATATTATATTAGGTGGTGACTTAAACTTCACCACCTCAAGTCAGGAGTTCTAGGGTGATTGTGCCAGAGTGGATCCCCTACAATTTTTTTTCAGTCAAATGATACAAGAGGAAGGTCTGGTTGATGTTGAGCCTACAAAATTACTTCCTACCTGGAGAAATGGTAGATGTGGAAAGGACTACATTGCTAAGAGACTGGATAGGTTTTTATTGGATGAGAGGATGGTTTCAGTTGGACTAAGATATAGATCTTGGGTTTGTAATTATAAGATCTCAGACCACAAGAGAGTGATCCTTCACTTGGAGCAAGATAAAGGGAATGCCAACTATCCTTTTAAATTTAATTATGTTTGGCTTGAGGATACAGAGTTTGTTGAATTAGTAAAATCAAAGTGGAATGATCTCTTGGGCTCAGAGATATTAAATCCTATGGATTCTTTGGTGAAAAATATAAAGTTAATTAGGTCTTTGATGTCCTGATGGGAAAGGAGGAAAAAGGCTGAAGAAAAGGAAGAAATGGTACAGCTAGAATTAGACCTGGAGACATTGTATTCATCTTTTCCTAGGGGCTTTGGGCAAGAAGATTTAAAGGCCGCGGTTTTAGACAAAGAAAATAGAAAATTGCAATTGTTAAAACAGGAGGAGGAGACCTGGAGGCAAAGGAGCAAGGTGAATTGGTTGGCAACAGGTGATAGGAATTTAAAGTTTTTTCATTCTTTCGCAAATTCTAGAAAGAAGATTAATACTATCTAGGATATTACAAAAGAGGACGGCACTGTAATTAACAAGACAATAGACTTACAAAAGGAAGTTGTTTCTTATATTCATAATGTTTTTAAGGAACAAGATAATATTGCAATTTCTTATCAACTTGTTGTATTAAAGAACTATCTGAGGATATTCTTTGTGGAAGAAGGGATAAAAGTGGCTGAGCCTGATACACTTGCAGAAATTTTAACTACCCTAAAAGGATTTAAGGATTCAAAAATCCATGGACCAGATGATTGGTTGGTGGAACTCTTCCTGGAATTTTTTTATCTTTTGGGAGAAGACATCTTAGGATTGGTGGAAGAGTCCAGGAGGAAGGGTAGAGTTTCAGGTGCATTAAATGCTACTTTTATAGCGCTTATCCCTAAGAGTGATAAACCTGACTGCTTTAGAGTGTTTAGACCAATTGCACTCTGTAATTTGGTTTACAATATTATAACTAAGATCATTGCATCTAGAATCAATAACTCACTTTATGTTGGTATCTCAAAGAAACAATTTGGGTTCCTAGAGGGCAGACAAATCACAGATGCTATTGGAGTTGTACAAGAAGCTCTGCATAGCATTAAGGTCAAAAATATTAAAGCGTTGGTACTAAAATTGGATTTAATAAAGGCATATGATAGAGTAGACTTGGGATTCTTTGTGCTAGTTTTATTACAAGTTGGTCTGAGCTTGGAGGCAACAGATTGGATTATGGGGTGTGTTTCATCTACGAATTTTGCGGTATTGATCAATGGTAAACCAACAAGTTTCTTCAAGAGTTTCAGGGGTTTAAGGCAGGGATTCCCATTATCACCTTTACTCTTTCTTCTTATTGTGGAAGGGCTAAGCAGAACTTTATAGGAACAAGTTGGAGAAAAGAATATTGATGGAATTCCAATAGCGAGAGGGATTAGAATAACACACCTAATGTTTATGGATGATGTAATTTTGTTTGGGATTGGCAGTATCGATGAATGGGAAACTTTCAAAAAGGTTTTGGAACTCTTTTGTAAGGCGATGGATATGGATTTTAGCACTTAGAAATCTGTCTTTTTAGAAGCAGGGTAGGGAGATCAAGAACTTGGTTTTTTAAAAGATTTGCTACCATTTAAAGTAAAATTAGTTGATGCATGGTTTAAGTAACTGAGTTTTTACATAAAACCAAATTGTTACAATCATGTTGATTGGATATGGTTGGAGAAGAAATTTTATAAAATAATTGTGCATTGGACACATAAGTGGCTATCTTTAGGAGGAAGGGTCACATTGGTAAAGGCAGTGCTTGAAATTATTTTTGTATATTGGTTATCCTTGGCCAAGATACCAAAAAGTGTTATGAATAGTATGTATATTGGTTATCCTTGGCCAAGATACCAAAAAGTGTTATGAATAGTATAAGGAGAAGGATGTTTAGCTTTTTGTGGACAGGTAAAAAATATAAGGAAGGGATACATTTGACTAGTTGGAAAAGGATTTCAAAACCAAAAAATAATATTGGGTGGGGTATAAAAAATATTTTTACTTTTGGTAAAGCATTGGCAGCAAAGAGCCTTTGGAGATGTCTTAGGATGTTTGGTCTGTGGCATGAGGTTATTATTAAAAAATACCTACAAAAGAAGTCTGTGGAAGCATGGTTTAGGCAAGAAAATAAATATTGGGTTGGATCCTCTAATTTCTGGAGAGATTTAACATCATCCTTACCTGTTATCTACTTGGCTAGCTTGGAATCCTGGGAATGGGAAGGCAATCTGATTAGGGGTAGATCCTATGGTGGGTTTTTATAATTTCTATAAACTATCAATTACTATTATTTTGGCACTGAAGATCAAGGCTTACATTTCTTCGCACAGGCTGGAGATAGCATTTTGGAGGATGCAGTTCCTACTAGATGGAAATAAGATGAGATCTAAAACAGGAATGGTCAAACTATACAAAGGTGTTAATTGGAGAGAGTATAGATTTGAATGAATAAAAAGATGTATTGATGTGGTCTTGGGATACAAAAAAGGGCGAGGTAAGTGCAAAACAAGCGTATAATGCACTACTTTTGGAGGAGAGGGTAGAAGTTCCTAAGTTCTGGTACACTAAACTTTGAAATTTGTAGTTACCCCTAAAAATACAGTGGTTTATTTGGTTGATGTTAGAACAGAAATTCCTAACTTGGGAAAAATTGAGGAGGTTTTAATGGACCAAGTAAGTGTGTATTGTGTGGGAACTATGAGGAAACAGTGAACCATCTTTTTATTGAGTGTAGCTTTATTAAAAATATTTGGGTTACAGTTTCAAAGGAATTAAAACTTCATAGTGGTTGGGTTGGAGGAGAGATTGAGGACTGTTTTAAAAGATGGTTTTTGAAAAAGGAAAATAGGGAAGAAACTCCCTGCCACATCTATTGGGAGGTATGGAAACATAAGAATCTAATTGTTTTTTAAAATGTTATTCCTAGTTTGGGAAAAGTCTGTACTTGCATCTTACAAGACTTGGGATAATTTAAAATTGTCCAGGAGTATAAGAAATTAAGGATTGATAGGCCTCCCATCCTAGACTGGGATTTAGTAGTGGGGTTCTTTGATGGAGCCTCACAAGATTTGGGAAAACAGTGTGGGGTAGGGGTTGTACTAAAGTGCACAATTTTGGGTACATACAGAATCAAAATGAATTGTGGGAGAGGGACCAAAACTAAAGGGGAACTTTTAGCTATGTGGTGCATCTTATATTTTGTAATTGTTATGAAGGTATCAAGATTATTGTTGGAAGGAGATTCTAAGATCATTATTGATTGGTTTAATAATTTCCATAACTTACAGGTGCTCTCAATACAGACATAGATTGCAAAAATCGGAAGTATGAGTGGAAGATTTCTACATCTCAAAGCACAACATATCTATAGAACTTTTAACAAGGAAGCAGATCAGATGTCCAAGGAAGCTTTACAGTTGGATGAGGAAGGTGTTTTTTTCTCAAAGATTTCAAATGGACACCCAATGATCTTTGAAAGAGTATCAACTAGTTAAACACTTCTTGTTCAAGGGAGAATTGACTCTCTGGATATCTATTGTTGTTCACTGATACAGTCTAGTTTTTTGTTTTTTTGTTTTTTAATCAGATATGTAACAAAGGTATTAACCTTCTGGGTGAAAGTAGTTGTATATGGTTTGTTAGATATGTATTAGTGTAGGCTTGATGTTGAGATACAACCATATTAACCTTCTAGGTGAAAGTAGTTGTATATGGTTTGTTACTGGATATCTATTGTTGTTCACTGATACAGTCTAGTTTTTTGTTTTTTTGTTTTTTAATCAAATATGTAACAAAGGTATTAACCTTCTGGGTGAAAGTAGTTGTATATGGTTTGTTAGATATGTATTAGTGTAGGCTTGATGTTGAGATACAACCATATTAACCTTCTGGGTGAAAGTAGTTGTATATGGTTTGTTAGATATGTATTAGTGTAGGTTTGATGTTGAGATACAACCATAAACTCCTATACAAGATATATTGACTTTTGATTGACTTTTGGGAACATAACTTTTATATTCACTTATATAAGATATTTTTCTTTTCGAAAAAGGTGAAGAGATAAACAACAATAGTGAAACGTTTTCATAAAAGTCTAAAGAAAAATGAAGGGAAATGCACATAAGTATAAACGTTTCATAAAAGTCTAAAGGAAAATGCACATAAGTAATCTTATATGATCTATTTATTTTTAATGGCTTCGTAAGACAACCTCTAGTTCTCTTTGCAGATTGCATCGTCCGTCCATCCATCTTATATAGCTAGCGTTTGTTTTGACCTTGACTTGGACGCTTTGCTCATTGGAAAACAAACTAGCAACACCTAGTTGTATCGAACGCACTCTTTGGAAAAAAAACATGCGGGCTTGAGATGGTAGTGCAGGTCAACCACAGCTTGCTCCTACACTGTTTTTCCAACTGATCACCACTCCTACTTTGTGTTTGGCATTTCTTGAACCAAATATTTTTTAATTGCTCTTCGATGTACATAAACAACAATGATATTTATAAAATGCATTACAGTTTTGATAAATATAAGTATGCATTCTAGTTTTACTTTTAAATATTACAAAATAGTATTATACTATATATGCATTACAGAGTGTATATATATATAGATATATTTTATGTTTACATTCTATTTCAAGCAAGCTGTAAATCACTTTTTTTAAATTAAAAAGAGATGTTCTTCACACCCTCTTCACCAAATATTTTACAACTGTTGAATTCCATGACTAATGAAATTTCATTTTCCAACACTAATCACTATAATAATTCATATAACATTTATGAATACTTGCACCTCCATGTATATTCCAACGGGAACATTTATCAATACTTGCACCTCCACTTATATTTCAACCGCAAGGTAACGTGGCTGAAGATAAAGGAATTTGAGGCAGTTCTTGGGAATTTGGATCAGGCCATGTGGATAGATCTTGGTCACGTGGCTGAAGACAAAGGAATTCGAGGAAGTTCTTGGGAATTTGGATCAGGCCATGTGGATAGATCTTGGCCAGTTCAAAGTGATCTGGATGAGAGGTTCGGCTCTGCTCGACTCAAGGAAGTATGTATTCGTTTGTGAATGTTTGGAGGACATAATGTATGGAAGGATACAACTTGTTGGACTATGGTGTGTTATATCCGGCGAATCAACCAGAGAGAAGATTTTTTTCTTTATAGCATTAAGTGTACGATTTGACATCCAAATAAATAAAATGTGATCTAACATCCAAATAAATAAATTTTTTATGGTGTGAGGCCTTGTGGATTTCTATAGAGTTTATTTAACATAGTACCGGCATGCAAAGTAGGAGCCCATCTTCATTCATCAGGCCCGGAGAGAGATTCGACTGAAGAAGGTCAACTAGGTTTCTGCGCTTGAAGGAAGTCCAAGGGTCATACAAGAAAACCTGCAAAGAATAATAGGTGGAAAATAAGATGAAATCAGGAAGAATTTCATAGATGGTAGTCAAGTAGGTATCAACTCATTTTATTCTTCACTGCATGAGTGCTCGTTTGTCCCATTCTTAAACCCTCTATGTCTTTGCATGCCTTTTTAGCTCAGAGGTTTAACCAAACCAGGGTTAAAGCACCATCCACTGATACTTGAAAATGTGGCCATGAACTTCAAGGGGTTGGGTGAGCTTAGTTGGATTTGAACCCTATACCACTAATGCGGCCTGAAACCCTAGGTTTTTAGGGGACAATAGGTTGGCATGGATGAAAAATAGCCTCACACAAAATCCAATCCCACACAAAATCCAATCCTTTTGAAGTAGGGAAGCAACTTGAACACCCACTTCGGTCTAAGGATTATCTTGTTGAAACCCTACTATCCTATGGAAAAAATCATCTTCGTGCAGGATATATATATTCTTCCTCAAAATGAATTCCCCCGGTTGTCTGAGGTCTATTACTCTGAGAGCGTTGATCTTGTTAAAACCTTACTATCCAATGGAATAAAACATCTTCATGCAAGATATATATATTATTCCACAAAATGAATTCCCCCGGTTGTCTAAGGTCTCTTACTCCGAGAGCATTCCGGTAGTGGATCTACAAGACCTAGATGGCCCTAACAAAACAAGGGTAGTGGAATAAATTAGACGTGCATGTGAGGATGGATTTTTCCACGCACATGAGCCTTCAATCCCTCTCATCATTGCATTGCTTTCTTTTTTTTGTTTCATGAGTTTATCCTCCATTCACATGAAAGGGTATTGTAATAGGAATAACCTTACTTGTAATAGGAATAACCTTGCCATGGACTATTATATTTTAGGATATTTCTTTATCATTTTTTTTTTTTATATGTTAAGTTTCTATGGTTATTTATATTCTCAGAGTTGTAGAATTTTTAATCTATATATTTTATCAGTCTATAAAGTTGTGTTTGTTTTAAGGACCATTATATTATTTTTTTAAAGCAATAAGGACTGATATTATGTTTGTTTTAAGTTTGATTTCTATATTTATGGAGATTTAGATGAGCACTCATTGGAAAGATCGAAAAAGGATCCTAAGATATGTTATTGGAACAACTAATTATGGTGTCATGTACACGTCAGATTTAGAATTTAAGTTAATTGGATATATTGATAGTGATTTTGCAGGTAGTGTAGATGATAGGATATGTGTTCAGCTTTGGATCAGGGGCTGTAGCTTGGGCTTCAAAGAAGAAACCCATTTTGACTTTATTATTTGTTGAGTCAAAGTATGTTGCAGCAACAAGAGCTGGATGTTAGAGTATATGGATGAGAAGGATTGTGGTTGAGTTGTTGCATGAACAATAAGAACCAACTCATATTTTTTGTGACAATAAATCAGTGATTGAACTGTCACATAATCATGTTTTCACAAGAAAACTAAGCATATTGATACAAAATATCATTTTATTTGAGAGTTGATAAACAGTGATGAAATTTCTATAAAGTTTTGTAAATCCGAAGATCAATTTGCAGACATGTTTACAAATCCCTTAGCAAAGAAATTATTTGAAATTCACAGAAAGAAAATTGGGGTTTGTGAACTGTAATATTGCAGAGTTTTGTTTTTTGGTGAAATAATTAAGAGGCAGAATGTCAGAAAATTAATCATTTCACCGCCCAAAAGATGACTTATCTCAATCAATTTAAATTTGAAGAGATACCACCACCTATAAATTAATTGTCACCGCCTTGACCACCTTATTCATTTAATGATCGAAGAATTATCACCACCACAATATTTCATGTATGTCTGATCAAATTTCAAAGAGGCAATGAACCATTAATGTTCAAGAAAATCCAAATTCAACTTACGTAAAGTGAAGGGGCAAGCTAACTAACTAATTGTATCAGTATATATAAATCTATTTAATTCAGATTTTGAGATATACAGAGATATAGAGAGAAAATTGATAATGAAATTTTGAGAGTGTTAACAGGAGATTTTATACTTCGTTTTTGTTTGAATCTGAGTTTGTAAACTCATGATAATGATCATATTTGTTACAGAGTAATTTATTTTGTTGTAGAATTCATACTTTGTTTACTGTTTGAAAACTTAATTTAAATCCTTATGTTGTGCATTGTCTTGTTGTAGAATCTTATTGAGTTTTAGTACAAAAGTACTGGGTGAATTTACTATTGTGGAGAATGATTCAATGAAGTTATTTTACTGTTGGAATCTAAATTTTTGGTTTGTTGTTATAATTCCCCTATTTCTTTTATAACTATGTTTTGTTGTAAAACCATTTTACTCTCTGCTGAAACACATGTTGAAAAGGTTGTTGTAGAACAGAGTATCAATCTTTGTGTATGATGCAGGAGTGATTCACTTAAGTTTTTTGTTGTAATAGCTTTTTATTATTTGTAGAAACATGTGTCGAAACAAGTTGTTGAAACACTTGGATGTAACTTACATGTGTTGTCTAAACATGTTGTTGAAACACCTAGCTATAGCTTACAAGTGTTGTTACACAGTGTTGAAACTCATGTAATAGATGTTCATTGTTTTCTGAAGAACTCCCCTCCATCCTTCAAATGTCACTCTTTCAGCCTATAGACTTAAGTGAAATTGATAGAACATAGCTTTCTTCATCGTGAAACTCTCAAACCTTATTAAGATAATGTAACCTATTTTTTATTGGATTAATACAGAGTCAGTACGGAGTCAATACAGAAATTGCAAGTAAAATTTATTTTTTAGTAAAAATATCTTATGAGTAGATCTGATTTCAATGAAAGTAAGATCTTCCTCATATTTGTTGTTATGTGTTTATTATTTTAAAAGTGTGTTTGGCTCCATAAATGATCCCAATGTTGGAAAATATAAAATAATTTGGTATCTAGAAATGATAAATTTGTTGTTATGTGTTTATTATTTTAAAAATGTTCTTATCTCCATAAATTACCCCAATGTTGGAAAATATAAGATAATTTTGTATCTTATATGATAAATTTGTTGTTTTTTTTCCAATAAAAAAATCGTAATTTTATTTCATCATTTGAGAACAAAATTACATTTTGCATATACACCTCTTGGTGTATTCATGTTACATTGGAGTCTATAGCTAATTGTTATCAATGCAGTTCAAGTATATTTCTGCATTAGTGTCTTCAAAAAAGTCTTTTGTTCCTACTGTGAGTTCTGTACTCAAGTATTTTTGTATGAAGCTCAGTCAAGTCCCTAAATTAGGTTGTTTTGTGCATATGTTTTCATTGCAAATTGTATACAAAAAGTATCTTTTGGATCTATATGAGGTCATTCCAAAAAATGTTGGTGCATATATTCATGGGCTTGATCACTTTGATATTCAATTACTTTCCATTGACCCATATCCAAATGAAGCCCCTCTTTCGACCTCCGGTCCACTTCTTTATTGTTTTCCCTGTAGACATGTTGACAAATAAGTGAGTCAAAAGTTGTATGTAATCGAAACATATCTTCCACTAAGGAAGTAAGTCTTGTGTTTGTGCATCTTTGTGTGCCTTTTATCCAGTATATGAAATTTAATGAGTCCCCAAAAACATTTAAGGAGTGACAAACCTTCTCAATGGCAAAGGAAATGAGTAGTTTGAGGCTCATTAATTCAACAAAGTTGTTTGTTCCCGTCCCAAATCCAAAATTCAAAGAGTAGTAGTGACAATATGAAAGAAAGAGAAGTCCTCCTCCTCCATAGTGATTAATTTTTTAATCCCCGTCGAAAAATCCCCAAGGAGAAGACTTGTCAATCTCAACCTCCTGAGGTTGTCTAGAAGGGACTCTCAAAATATGAGGGGGGAAAGGTAGACTGAATAGTTATACTCTTAGATGTTGTGATCTTTGGTGTTGATGGAACTCCTTTGAAGACAATAGAGTTATGTGCTAGCCATACGCCCCAAATGATCAATAACAGTAGATCTCTAGGAATTTTGTAAACTCTGGAATTCCACCAAGATTTCCAAGTGTGTTCCAGATCTTGACCCGACCAGCTACAGTGAAGGTATAAAAGTATGTATACTTCACTCCAAACTTTGATGATATTACTACACTTTAGTAAGAGATGTATTGTATTCTCTCCTTCGGATTTGCAAAGGGTGCACTATCCTGGGCCAGAGAAGTTTCTCTTCTGTAGAATATCCCATGTCGGAACTTCATTGTGTAGGACATTCCACATAAACAATCTTGTTTTGGTTGGACTTTTAATCTTCCAAAGTTTTCCCCACCACCAAACAGTCTCTCGTTGACCCAAATCGGAGTTTAATTTTAAATAAACTATCTTTGGAGTATATGTCCATGAGGGAGCTGAGTCCTAGATCAATTCATCCTCACAGTCTTTGAGCCTTATTTGAGAAAAAATTAAAAACTTTATGTATCTTTCAAGTTAAATTGTTTCATCTTCACTTAATCCCAACCTGTTAGCTTCCTTCCAGCCTTGTGACCAAAGAGTGGTGAGTCTTCGATCAGCCAAATTCTTTAAATGAACAAAACCCATACTGTGCAAGTGTTGAATTAGCTGATCTTAGAGTATATGTTGTCCTTCACTACCTAGCCAAGGATCTTTTCCAGGTCAGAATTGTTGGTCGTTACCTATTTCCCAAGCTAATCCATTTTCTATGATCGGGAAGGCATTTAAAATTTCTTTCCAGATCATCGAGGCACCTTTTAAATATTTTTGTTGACTTTTGAGCCAAATCTCCATAGGAACTGGTTCAATGTATTTTTGCACTACTACCTTTGTCCATAGACTAGTAGTGTTTAGAATACGCCATCCTCCATTGGCTAGAATTTATTTGGAGAAGAGGAAGATATTTTCCAGGCCCCATCCTCCAAGTGCCTTTGGAACAACAATTTTTTCCCAATGGACCCAAGGGCTTACATGTGCTTCATTTTTAATGCTCCACAGAAATTTTGAGGTGATTTTTCTTGTTTCTTCCAGAATTCCTTTTGGGATCCAAGAGAGGCACATCCAATAAACATGAATGGATTCCAAAACTAACTTTACTAGAACCAGTCTACCTGCACATGAAATCCACCTATGACTCCAGATGTTTAGTCTTTTGTCCATTTTATTCAAAAGCCACTTCCAATCCTCTTTCTTGTAATCATTTGGTTTTAGTAAAAAACCAAAATACTTTAGTCCATCATCTAGCTTCTTTACCTAAATGGGGAATTCAATCCTAAGATCTTGTTTTTCTTCTTCAGAGAGTAAATTGGTAGTGAGAGCCGATTTCCCTTCATTGATTTGCATTCCTGTTGCTTTGGAGAAAAGAGTAAGGATATTCCTTAAGGCCTATGCCTCCCTTCTAGATCCTCCACTGAATATTAAAACATCATCCGCAGAGAGAAGGTGTGTGAGTTGCAGAGCTTGTGAGATTTTGATTCTAGGAAAAGAGCCCACCCTTTTTTCTTTTGAGATGGCTCTACTAAGTCCTTCGGCAACTAAGAGAAAAAGTGTGGGTGATAAAGGATACCCCTATCTTAGACCTCTTTCTGAAGTAAAAAAGGAAGAGGTTGAGTCATTGATAAGTATAGAAAATGAAGTTGTAGTGAGACAGTTCATGGCCCAATTTATGAAGGGGACAACAAACCCCAAGTGAGTAAGTAATAATCGAATATACATCCAACTTACTCTGTCATATTCTTTGGAGAGATCAATCCTTAACACTGCTGCTTTTAATTTCCTTGTCTTCATGCTGTGAATTCCTTCTTGTGAAATTCCTATGGCTTCATGAATTTGTCTTCCTTCCAAGAAACCAAACTGTTCTTCCGAGATTCTCTCTAAGAGAATTATTTTTACCCTTCTTGCAATTACTTTTGAAATAATTTTAGAGGCACAATTACATAGTGAGATTGGTTGGAAGTCATCCAATGTCTTTGGGTTATATGTCTTTGGGATAAGTGCTAAGAAGCAAGAGTTTAGGATTTGTGGTATTCGGCCTGAAATCCTAGTATCCTCTATCATATTTAGTGAATTCAGTCCCAAAATCTCATAATAGCCCAGGAAGAATTTGATAGTCCAGCCATCTGGAATTTGATAGTCCAGCCATTTGATAGTCCAGAATGTGAAGAACTTCCAAGAGTTATTTTTCCGTTACTTCTTCCATCACGAGTCGATTGCTTGCTTCATCTACAAATCTGGGAAAAAATTGAGCCACTTGTACCATTTCTTCTATAGAAGCTTGAGTCTCTTCTTTGAAAAGGTTTTGGAAGTAACTTTTCCAGAATCTTGACATACCTTCAAAAGTGTTCTCCATGTTTCCTGTTGAGTCCTTCAACTACCAAATGGTATTGACATTTCTTCTTTCTTTGGAAAAGGCTTGGACGAACTTTGTATTCTCATCTCCACTTTCCAACCAGATAGCTCTACTTTTTAATCTCTAAGATTCTTCCTTTTCCTTGAGTATTTTGTTCCTTCTTTTCTCTAGAAGTAGTAGATTGATTTTTTACTACGGAGTGGAAAATCTCCCCCCTTCTTCTGTAGAGAATCTTTGTAGTTCCATTTCAATTTCTTTTAGTTACTTGTCCTCATTTTTTCTTTTTTGGGAGGCCCAATTTTTTACTACCTCTTTGATCTTTTTCAGATTTTCTACAAACTGAAAGGCTACCGACTGAGGGAAGACCTGTTGAAAAGGTATCCAATTTTCTTTTACAAGGCCAAGAAAATATTCATCTTCCTTCCAAGTCTTGTTAAATTTGAAAGAGTTGGTTGGCTTCTTTGTTCCCTATCTGTATTCCAAGAATGATCAGAGATAACGCCAAATCTGATCCATTTTTTTATAGTTAGTTTTTTATCCAAAAGGGAGTCGGTTATCAGAAAGAGGTCCAATCTTTTTGCAACTCCTTCATTCCCTACCCTGTTATTTTTCCAAGTATGTTTGAGCAAGATGGGGTCAAGGTCCATTAAGTTGCATTCCGCAAATTTTTGACTGGAAAAATCAACCAGAGGGTCATACCTGGCATGATCCCCCAACACTTCTGAAGGTCCCAAAGAGAGGTTTAAATCTCCCCCTAAAATCAGATTTTCTTTTCGGAAATATTTTGCAAGGAGAGAGTCCCAGTAAGGTTTTATGTTATGATAAGGTCCATATATGTTAACGATGTGAAGAATTTCCTTTAATTTCAGAGCCAAAACAGTAATACCAAGACCTGAATCCAAACCTCAGGTATTTAAGACTTGAATTTTTTGAGTCTTCCAACCTGTTGCCAAACCCCCAGATCTACCCAAAGGATCCACAGTTTCGAACTTCCAACCAAGGAGGAGCTACTCCCGACACGTTTTTACCTCTTCACCTACTCCCATGGTTTCTTGTAAGATTAAAACATCAAGGTGTTCCGAAGAGATCACCCTTTTTAAGGCTAGCTTTTTTAGGGCAAGTACCAAACCCCTATAGTTGAAGGACATGCACTTCATCCTAGAACCCTTCCCCAAGGCCTCAATGCTCTAAGTTCCCTTTCAATTGATTTTGTTTTTCTAGCCAGGAGGTCTATCCTAGCTTTGGATTGTTCTTTTGAAAACAAAGATTTTCTCCCATGGCCTCCTCTGTCAAAGGACTAGATTACTTCCTTTCCCATCCCTCCCAAGGATAAGGTATCCTTATGTGATCTTAGAAAATACCGAGAAGTTGTAGTCTCGATGGAGAGAGAGGAAGATGAAGATTCATCTTCAACACAACAGATTCACTTTGGGGAGGGTGGGTCATCCAAGGGAGAAACATCCTTATAGGGGCCAAAGCCTCTCTCAGTCAGTGGAATAGTGTCAGTGTTTATAGACAGATTTTTAAGAGCCTCCAACCACTCGTTTCCTTCTAGAGTCAAATTTTTAATTAAGACAGTAATAGGGAGAGAAAAGGGTAAAGGATTACCCGTAACCAGGGTCCTTGTACTTCCCAAACAAAGATTGATAAGGCTTGTAGGCTCGGGTCCTTCCTCCGCTTGTCCTCCAAGAGAAACAAATCTATCTTGCTGCAAAATTTCTTTGGAAGCGGCCGAGGGCTGCGTTATGACCATTGTATCTTGAGCTTCCACATCTGTACTAGGGTTCGACTATCTCTTCCTGGGTCACTTTCTTCCCTTTAACACTATAAAAATTTCTTCCTCTAGTTCTTAGAGGCAGGTGGAAATTCATCACCAGGTTCCCATACTAATGGCACGGACAGAATCTAAACGGAACATTTTCATAATCCAAAATTTGTGAATGAATGAAGCTTCCCCATCTTAAATCAATTTCCTCTCCTATTCCTTCTCTAACATTTAAGTTGACTAGAATCCTTGCTGCTTTCCTTTGTTTTGTCTTTTCAAAGGATAAGTTTGCTTCTAAGAACTCACCCAAGAAATTTCCAATGGTTTTGAAGTAATCCAAAATCCAGAACTGTAACGGTAGTGCTAGTAGGCGGACCCAAACTGAGATTTTGTCCAATTTTTCTCTGTTGGCATCAAAAAGAGGGTTCTAGGGCTTTAAGAATAGAGGGGATTTGTTGACACTCAAATTTTTTCCCAAAACCCATTTTGCATGTTTTGGTTGAAGAAAGTTGAAAGCGAACCAGTTCTTGTTTAATTCAATAATCTCTGGGACATATCCAAGATGTTCTTTCCAAACAGATTGTGCCCACCCAATGATGGTTTTAAGTGCACAGGATCTATTGATGGCCCTCCTGACTAGGGTCTGATTTATCAACTAAACAACCAGGTTCATACCTACCTCTTCCCCGAGCACAAGATTCCTCACTTTTCCTTTATATTTTAGACCTTTCCTCCTTTATTTTTTCCCCACAATGGTTTTTCCCCTCTGTTCCTGTTCCCAGGAACCTTTCGAGATAACTGAAGAAATTTGATTTAACGGTAAGAAGTCCTGGACAAAACCGCTTTTCTCTTCAACGTTGAAGAGGGTTGAGATGAAGCCCTTGGAGGAAATAGATTTGGTTGGATCCTCCGAAAAACCCATGAGTCGAGTGTGTATACACACCGCGCTACCCTGTTTCTCACCCGAGTCTGGGCACACCTTTGAACCACAATGTAATAACCCACATCCGTCGATTTTTGGACTAGTAGGGGGCGAAGAGAGGATAAAACCTCCTTCCGCCTGAGAGATCCAGTCCAAGGCTAGGTCATCCGGAGGGCTAAGAGAGGAATGAAGACCTCCTTCAGGTTCCAGTTGACCAGAAGCAAAAAAATCTGGAAAATTCCCAAAGAAACCATCATAAAAACATTCCTTGAAGGTGACGGGGAGGGTGTTGGCTTACTGGTCTGGGTAGGTAAAACTGCATCGCAAATATAGTGCAAAATCTAACTAAGAGGGGTTTCCTCCTCTGCAGGGATCCCCAGACCTAAGACTTCCACGCTAGGTTGTTGTCTTCTAACGACCACATGTTTTGGCACCTTCTCCATGGTGACTTCCTGACTCTCCACATATGCCACTCCAAGCCGAAACCCAATGGAGGAACCTATCATTGAAACAACAACTTTGATCTGAGAAAAAACTAGGAAAGAAATCGCCAGAGAAACCATGAAAGAAACCACCAAGGGACCTCCATGCTTAACACTACTAGTATGTTAGGGAAGACTATGGACCTTTAGGGTTAACCATAGTCATGAACAACAGAAAAGAGATCGACCACGGAGTCCATCGCCTTCTTTTCCACCCCCCGTGTTTTGGAGGTTTTATGTACATTCCAAGGAATTTTATGTAATTTCGTTCTAGTGCATTTGATGTTTATAGATGCACCAGGGTTTTTTACTTAATGGTTCACCGATGTGTTTTGACAATAAAAGTACCGAAAAAAAATAAAAAATAAAAATAAATATCTACTACAACCTCTTCTCGCCCATTTTTTTTAAGTTATATGGAACATCCATTAAAACCTCCATGACCAATAAAGGAGGTTGTAGGGGAGGTTTTTTTGAATTTTTTTCCAAATTTTGTAACACTAAAAACCTCTTTAAGAAGGTGTTCTCC
>CBVK0101582078.1:0-17442 GCA_900067695.1 Picea abies | reverse complement strand
TTNCNAGCTACTATCTATCCTCCCTCCACACGTGATCCCAGATCTACATGATCTGTCAACACGTAGCTCCTTTCCAAATCAATGGCTATAGTTGATTCTGACTCTCCGGTCCTCGGGAGTTTCAACTCTCAACTATCTGCTTTTCTTGTATGGAAATCTTCCGGAGTGGAAGATCTAATGACACCTATCCTAAACAATCAGATGATTCTAATGAAATCTAGCTCTCTAACCTTTGGGAGTTCTCACATCTCCACACACACAAATCTCTGGAGTGAAATTCCCCAGAGTGACAGATCTTTTGCCACACATCCTCTCCAAACCAATGACCCTGATTCTCTTTGGGACTTTAGGACTTTAACAAGTCCACTTTTTCCAACCAAGACCACATCAACGGTCCTTTGACCTCCTCTTCGATCAACGATTGAGATTTATTTTGGGACTTCGACACTTTCACCCTCTGCTTTTCTCTGGAGTGCTACATTCCCAGAATTCTAGATCTGGTGCCGCGTGTCCTCCTTCACATCGACGACTCTCATCATTTCAGGACTTCGACGCTTCGGGATATTACGAAACACAACTTCTTAGAAACCCCGGAGTACGATCCTCTGAATTTCACGATCTGGTGACATTTGTCCAACCCAAATCAATGGATCCCAGCTACTTCGGTTATCCATGCTTCAGCGATTTCAAACTTTCCCCCTTCCCATTCTCCCGAAGTGTTTTCACTCGAAGATGATGGATTTTTGGCACACGTCCTTTCAGACGATGGACGGTCCCAAATCACTTCGGAACTTCGAGACTTTAGCAAGTCCACTCTCACTTTTTCCTAGGCTCCTCCATAGAGGTGACCTTGGGTAGTGATCTCATGCAAACACACGATTGTGGACACGCTCAAAGGTGGTTTGAGACCAAACTATTTTTTGTCCTGCAATTCACCTTGAGCCTACACGCATCCTTCCTCCAAAATCATGGTTTGGATTGCGTCCTGCCTTTGACTTCGTAAAGCTAGAGCACCTTATATCCCCACAATGCAAGGTGACTGTCGATCTCATGATCTTGATGATGCTTCTAAAAGGATGACCGATATCTACCTCCAACAGTTCATATCTCCCTCTCCCAGATCGAAGGTTGGGGTTGTTCCTCGTCCTGAGCTTTTGACTCCTTCTAACTTGGAAGAGTTTGTGGATATTCAAAGGTTTTGGCCTTTGAAATTTCTCCTGCGAGTCTGCCTCTTGGATATCGTCTTCTCTTTCGTAAGCATTATCTCTTTTGAGATTTTTGATTTACTCAGTCTCCTAAGGGTCTCAACCCTTATGTTTCCTTTCAAAGGAAAACTTCATGCTATCCTCACAACCTTTTGCTCAAAGCACACCTTGCTGAGCATTTTCTACAAAGTGTTCAACATCTCTATGAGTATCTTCCTTTGATACTCTTCTCCTTGAACTCGATAAATATTTCTCTCTATGCACACTTGCACTCACTCGATGCCCGCCTAGCAGATCCCTATAGAGTTATCAATGACTCTTTCTCTCTCTAAACTCAACACAAAGTTCTTCCTGTGCACTCCTTGCAGTTCTGCTAATGAAGGTTCAACGATATCTCTCTTGAGCTTCACTAAGGTTAACTATTCTCTGTCAACGCACTCCTTGTGGACAATGTGCATTGCTTGCACTCGAAAACTCAAAGAAGATAAACAATTGAAACTTATTCAATACTTCACCAATTTATGCATTCAAACCAATCTGATTTAAGAAAACATTCATATTTCATTTTCTTTCCAAGATCTTCTCTGCTCTGCAATCATTTTCGGGCACTAGCCCCTTCTCTCAGTCCCCAACCCACATGACCATGGGTCGTGACCAAGCACTAGATATATAAGCGCTTACTCGATCCTTCGCCTTGAAAAGTTTTCATAGCACCACAAAATAATCTCTCGAATTTCCATATTACCAAACTTGTGAAGTGGGGCAGATCAACCGTCCACGTCTACTTAGTATCTGACGGCTGAAACTCACTATGGAGCTTCAGGTGTCAGATTTCTAGAACTTCGAATCTTCGGGACTTCGAAGGATTTCACATTCGCGCGACCGAACTATTAATCTACGAACATTCCCAATCACCTTTGGTGACGTCATTACATCACATTCTTCCGATCTCACCATTTTCTTTCCAAGATCTTCTCTGCTCTGCAATCATTTTCGGGCACTAGCCCCTTCTCTCAGTCCCCAACCCACATGACCATGGGTCGTGACCAAGCACTAGATATATAAGCGCTTACTCGATCCTTCGCCTTGAAAAGTTTTCATAGCACCACAAAATAATCTCTCGAATTTCCATATTACCAAACTTGTGAAGTGGGGCAGATCAACCGTCCACGTCTACTTAGTATCTGACGGCTGAAACTCACTATGGAGCTTCAGGTGTCAGATTTCTAGAACTTCGAATCTTCGGGACTTCGAAGGATTTCACATTCGCGCGACCGAACTATTAATCTACGAACATTCCCAATCACCTTTGGTGACGTCATTACATCACATCACTTAACGTTTTCTAATTGCGGGGGCATGCAATGGTGGTTTGGAGTAACCCGCCTTTAATCCCACAATTATTCTGATGATGACACGTAACTCCTTGGTGAAACCACAATTTGGATTATGGGACCGCCTTGGAGAATTAACTCCCGTGTAACTTGGGTCCCCGCAATGCCTCTTGGCCATCGATCTTGATGTATCATGATCAACACCAGTGTAGTTCCTCCGACCTTTAACTACGTTACATAACCTCGGCCCCACTAGAACTACTCATACGACAAGCCACATGGCAGAATACTAGCAGTTGAATTGTGTCCCAATCAGATGGGTGTCACACATCACGTTCCATATGGCATTTAAAACTTCTATGGGTTCAAAACCCACTGACAAGCAGCGCACAACCCATATGTCCACATCAAACCAAGTGACATCACCATGTCACGTCACTTTGGAGTTTTGGACTTCGACCCTTCTCTTGTTTCTGGCATCAGACTTCACTGAAGTTGCGAAGTTCGAAGGGATTTTAGGTTAACCCTTCTGCACCTTCCCCATATCTGATTGTCGTAAGGGATTTCGCTTCCTTTTGAATAGATTCTATGATGCAGAACAAACTTTGTTACTCTGTGGATTTCCAAAGGAATTCACGACTAACTACCTCACAACATACCATATCTGACAGTCGTGAAGGATTTTCCTTCTCCCGAGTAGATCCTAAGGTCCACATTACTCTACAGCCCAATACCACTTCTATCATGGTTTTACAACACCGCTACTCCTCCTGATCTTTGTCACACAACCAAGGTAACTTCTTGGCACTCAGGAAGGTTCTGAGGTTCGAAATTGGTCTCTGAGGTTCGAAATTGGTCCTCTAGACACATTTTCCTCTCGAAACCTTGGGTCCAATGACCACTTACCCAGCCCATCTAGGCTCTATGTTGAAACCTTGGGTCAGAACTTGAGTTTTCTCTACTTCGACAACAATTCTTTCGAAATTTTTTCTTCATTTTCCACTAACATGGCCCATCCAAGCTTAGTGTTGAAACCATGCTCTAATACATTATTGTAACATCCCTGGTCACCAACAAGCCGAGAAATGCTACCTACAAAACCTTAACTTCACCTTTAAAGCTATGATACCATATCGTAACATCCCTAGCCATCAACAGGCTTGGGCAATGCCACTACTTAGCTCTGACTTAGCTGTGATACCAAACTGTAGCATCCCCGACCCTCCACAGAGACCGGGCAATGCCACTACTACAGAATATTCACATATAAATATAATATGCATTAAATCAAATTAACACATTTTAACATAGAGTCACTGTTACCATTCATATTTAAATAGAATTAACAACAATTCATACATGCAACATAACACATGATAACATTCCAGCATTATGCATAACATAAAATTAAGCAAATAAATTATACTTATCTTTCAACTGGAATAACACCACCAACTGCATGCAGACCTTCCATGAACCTCCCAGCCATAGAATGCATTGCTCGTCACTTTCAACAGTAGGTCACCCCTGATATTGGACTAAGCTCTACCGGTCAAGGTAATCCTAGGCTAGGCAAGGTAAACATGAAGACACACAGTTTATGAGGATGGATTCTCTCCCAAGAGCCACTTATGCCGAATGCTCATAGACTCTCATTCCCCACATGCTTGTCCCACCCCAGGAGTATACACCTTCACTGTCACTAGGATAGTCCTTCGACTGCTAAACCTCCCTTGCCTTGGGCTTCAACAACAGACCAGACTAGAATTCTCTAATCTATGTTGCAGCTACAGAACCCCTTCCAGGATTTCTCACTTTCTCCACGCACTCTCTCACCTGGAGAGAACCACTCACATGCTTGACAACTTGCCTCTTCAACCACAACCACCTCCCTCACCTCGAGAGAGTGTTGCACACAGGCCTGACAACCTACTTCTTCAACTTCGTTCTAGCACGAGGAGGACAATAGTAAGGCTTGGCAAGGAACAAATGATTGTTATAACCCTAAATTGCACCACACATACTTACCTGGCATCAATCCAACTCATATCCCTTCTTTGCCAAAGCACTGTTGAACAACTCTTTGAAAATCCTCTTTTATAAAGGCCCACGCGCCCTAATCCATTATTGCATGCGTGTACACGCTGGCTGACCCAAAACAACCCGTGTGGACCGACAAAAGCACGAAAAAAGGAAAGTTTCTGACGGAGCACAAAAGCTATGGGTGCATTAATTGAAACTCATGGCCATGCATGGCTGAGGGTTCGTCCAAATACCTAGCTCCTTCTAGCCCATAAAAGAAGGGGTCCCATTTGGAGGAGGAAAAATATAGCAAATAAACTCTGCCCATATACGTATTCCCATTGGCCCAACCCTTTAGCCTTTCCTTGTGCCAAAGGAGATTCAAAGAAAAGCAGTTGGAGGATAGAAGAATAGGAGCCCATGATCAGGTTCAAGGAGTGGTGGTCGGTCTCAACTTTTGTAAGTTGACTCATTCAAAGTAATAAAGAAAATGCTTTTCCCGTCCCAATTCATGAACTGTTTATAGTTTGATCAGTATATGTTTGGATTTCTAACCCATTAGTATATAAGTAGTATGCATGCATAGTTGTTGCTTGTCTTGGATGTGGGTCAGCTTTGGAAGGAGTATCACGAACAAGTAATAAAGCACAACGGAGGATTGACATCAAATGTCGGGAAAGAGGTAGGTTGATCTTTCCATGCATTTACTAAGAAAAGGGGATTTAAATCTAGGGATGAAGGTAGAAAGTAGTTTCTCTTCGGTTATATCTGCATGCAAAGTCTGAACTCTATTTTCTAGTCCGTAGGGATATTTTCCCAACAACAGAATTGGTGACCATACTGGGGAGACTCTCTAGGGTTCTTGGAATTTTTAGTTTTTGGGTAGTTTTACAGACTAGTTTTTCTTGCATGTTTTTTCTTTTAGTTTCTGTAAGGTCTGAGCTAGCAGGGAGTCTGGTTTTCCATACCAGCTTTCCCTATATTTTGCTTGACTGTGTTTTTTGGGACCCACAGAGGTACACGCGGCCTGCATAAGGTCTGCACGCGTGTACCCACACCCTACCCTCTTACATCCCGCATGTGAACGCTAGCTGTAGAAGTAGCAGTAGCGTGTAGAGTTTAGAGAACTTCAGAGGCAGTCATCCTCTTCCCTGTCAGAATCATACTTTCTCAGGGGGTTTTCTGTAATTCCGTCTGAGTCTTGTTTGCTAACAGTCCTATCTCAGATTGTTTTTGCCTTATCATTTTTTCCTTGCATTATTTGTTTTTCTATTAGAAAGAGTGTCCAAGCCTTCAAGGGATCTTGGTTATCAATATCAATGGTCTCTTCTTGGATTGGTCTGTCTGTTTTCATTTTTTCTTAGAGTTTAGATATACATGCAGCCTGTACAAGGTCAGCCTGCGTGTTCACGCCCTCTGTCTCTATTCAGCGCGTGTTCGCACGCGTGCTGTTTGATTAACAATTGCGTTCTTGCACATGATACTTTTTGTTGAGGGTAAGGCAGTCATCCTTTCCCTTGATAAGAATTATTACTCCCAGGTGTTTGAATCTTTGTTTGAGCAGTCAGTAGCTTAGGATTAATCTTACCCTTAGCTTGCTTTTTCTCAGTTAAAAATAAAAGAATTTTAAAGGTTTTTAGACAAGTGTGAGAGTCATTGTTTAAAAAAAAAAACTGCTAGTGTGTGATTTTTGACCTGATTCTTTGCGATCCGCGATTAGGCCAGAATTGTTTTTCTTGGTTTTTGCTTGTCGGTATTTTTCCTTTCTTGCTTTACTAGCATTTAAATAAAATAAAATAAATCTCTTTTCATTTTCTTATTTGGTTGAAGAGTGTGTTTCTGCATCATTAGCTAGGGAAAAGTCATTTATTTCAAAAGTTTTTGCAGTTTACTTAGAGCGTAAATAGCTGGTAGTCAAGTGAAATTTCTTTTGAGTTTGCTGTCCAAAATCTTAGAAAAATTAAAAATATTTCTTTTGAAAAGTTGTTGAAATTTTGCATTCAGTAAAAGTTTTGTTTCCAGCTTTTTTATTCATTTTTTTCTTTCGTCTTTTACACATCATCAGTTTCACCTTCATACCCCTTGACTTAATACAAAGCCATAAAATTAACGCTAAATTTAAAATCTACTAGAATTTTGTGTTTGGGTCACCAACTAGTTCAGGATTAGGGCCTTGGATTAGGTTGGAGAGGAAACTCTTCAAGGCCATTTTAAAAACAAACATTGGAGTCTGAGTTAGGGAGTGTCTAAGTCCAGTGTTGTGAAATTTATTTGGGACCCCCCTCTAACACAGGGGATAAACACGAGGTCGCGTGCGGAAAGGTAGCGGAGATAACCCCTCCAAAGATGGACCAATTGTAGTGGAGAACACATATAGAGGGCTTGTTTTGGGATTCTATCGTTTGCATTTGCCACGGGGCTTCATGGGTCTCGAATCCGTTCGAGGTCCTCAGTTGTCTTCCGGACCATTTTCTCTCGATACCCTTGATAGGTTTTGTGCTTGATACCCTGCTCATTGTGGTCTACCCGACTTTCGACTGTATCCGCCTGGTGACTGTTCGTGTGCTGGCAACCTAGTTGCTAATCTTTTTAGGGACATACACAGGTGACTGCGGGGGTATACCACGGTACCTAGGACAGACATCGGGTCACGCTTTGCAGAGTATACCCAGAGGGTGCTTCCGTGTTCGAGTTGCACTTGCACTGGTAAGTTGCTCTAGTGTTGGTTGTTGTAACTATTCTTCCAATTAATTTAGCGTTTGCATGTCTTATCTTCTAGGGACTTTTTTTAGTGTGTGTTACTTTTGAACTTTTAGACTACCTTAGAGTGTCTTGGATCTTCTCACACAGTGGAGGATCCCGAGCTTCACTTGTCACGAAGGCTTCTTGGCCTGTCGCCGGTTACACTGGAGCCACCCCCACCACCATTAAGGCGAAAGCTAGACCAACAAGGGTCTTTTGAAGCAACCGGGTTACAAACCATTGTGCCCGACCAACCCCCGGAGGAATCAACCATTTTGGACCCTGAAGCAACCGCTCTTGGCCCGATTGAAACCCCAACCACTGATTTCTTGGCACCTTTCATTGTACTAATTCAATTTTATGAGCACCAGACAGTGTTGCACACAGCAATGGAAGAAAATGTTGTTACTCCTTCTAGGAATTATTCAATTCCCACCACGGTTGTCACCACAGGAGAGCTTTCATCTCCTAACCCACCATCGTCGGTCTGAGCCACCATGGTCTCGACCAAAACTACTTCACACAGTGGTCCGATCCCATCTTTGGCGGCGGCCACAACCCCTTTCACACCAAGTGCGATAGGCCCTCCATTCTCATACGGGATGCCTAGTTTGGGTACAAGTCCTGTACTTTCCTACTCCACTTTACAGAATTTGGGTTTGGGGGTAGGGAGCTCTAGCGCTCCTCTGCAAGGTCACATGGGGGACACTCCTGCTCCTTTTAACACTTTTCCTTATGGAGGAGGTCATATCCCTCTTTCGTTCCCTTCACTCGGTGGTTCGCATCAGCAATCCGTCGGGCAACCTACACACAATAGTTTATTTGGATCGGAGAGTCAAGGACCACCTTCGCATAGTATGTCGGTAGGTTCGACACTGTTTTCTTTGAATAGAACATTTGGTAACAACACCTTCTCGTCAGCCACTTTCTCGACTGGGGGCAACCCCATTTTTGGACAATCTACTCCTGTGCAGGGTACTATTCTTGCACAGGGGGAAAACCTAGCAGGACCTTGGAATTCAGGGTAGGGATTCGTTCCCTCCTTCGAAATGCCGATCTGGGGTAATTCTTTCCACAATCAATGGAACCCTGGACAAACTACTATGCCTATCCCCATGGGACCGGCATGGGGTAATCCCTCCCAAATTACTTCGAATATAATGCATGCCCAACAATCTATGTCCTATTTGGGAAATCAGCCGATGATGTCTCCACATATGCAAAATCCATACGCTAGCCAAGGCCATGGTTTCTACCAGAATCCAGGCTAGCAGCCAAACTTTGCCTGGCAACCTGGTACCAGTCAAACTCTAGGCCCCTTTTTCCCAGGTTATTAGCAGCAACCCAAACTACCATTCCTGGCGACTTTACACTTGCCAGATTTGATAAGGTTGTTGAATGACTTTATTGGTCACGATCCGCGTTGGCCTCCTATGCCGACGAAGTTGCCTTCAAACATTCCAAAGTTTGAGTCCAAGCCTAACAAAGATCTAGGAGATCATGTGACTACCTTCCATCTTTGGTGCTCATCTAACTCATTGAAATATGACTCCGTACAGTTGCGATTGTTTCAATGTACTCTCATTGGGAGTGCTGCGAAATGGTACATTGAGCTTGATCGCTCAAGATACTCTTCTTTTGGCAAACTGGTGATGGATTTTCTGAACCATTTCCAGTTACCTGTCAGATATGACGTTGGCACAGAGCTGCTCACCAATTTCGAACAGAAAACAACGGACCATATCTCTGATCACATCCGAGAATGGAGACGTCGGAAGAGTTTAATCAAGGTACCAGTCCCACCAGCATTCCTGCTTGAGTGGTTCCTTAAGTATTTAGTCCCGCAGTTATCCAAAGACATTGTGACATCAAGAGTTTTCTCTAAATAATATTCCATCATGAGGGCTCAACAGTTTGAGCTCGTCCGTTCTCAGTCTGGTTTATTATACAACATCTTGCCAGATGCGCCACATTCAATACTAGATAAAACTAGACAGAGAGCTGGACCACATGCCGATGGTATTGTTGGTTCAGCACAAACAAAGCCCGCTAAGCAATTGACGAAGTAGTTGCAGCAGTTATCTATACAACACACAGTGGCCAGCCAAACTACTTCTTTGGCTGCTCCCTCTACCAAAACGTCAGAAGTACACATAGTGCAGTCGACTAACCCCAAGGCCACCCAACAGCCTGAAGGGAAGAAAAAAAAACAAAAGAAGGGTAGGGGGGATAAAAAACCCAACGATAATGCTGGCGGGGACAACACTGAAAAACGGAAGGCAAGGTATCCATGCAACTTGTGCACAGAAGACCACCCGACCCATCTATGTCCTCGACTTGCAGAGGCCAAAAAATTTGTCACGCAGCAACAACAGGCGATGTTGACTAATCCATTTCAACATGGGCAAAATCTAACTCAAGCCTCTGCAAGCACAGAAGGGGGCAACCAAGAAACCTGCCCGCCTTTGAACAACCCCGCATCTGCGAACGTATATATGGTTAGGGGTGATGCTTTTAGATCGACTAGAGTGCATGACTATAGTAAACCAAGTGCTTCTGAGAAGGGTAAATAAGTTGATCTCCCATCTCTTCCTCTATAGATTGAGAAGATGTTGGGAGAAACAATGACATGCATTCCAAAAGGCGCATTTAAAAAAGCTTCTCATAACCCAAACGCAAAGGCCGCCCAGAACTACTCTGTGGTGGAAGATTTATCACAAACCCCTTGTGCGATGTCTGCTTTGAAGGTCCTCCAAAGCTGTCATGCTCAGAGGAAAGCCTTGTTAATTGCTTTGGGCTCTACTGAGACTTGTAATCCGGGTACCATCATGTTAGATAAAACCGACTTAAAACCTCGTCTGCCCTACCACGTAGTGTTTCATATATTAGTGGCTTATCCCACGAAAACTTTTACTCGGAATATTTTCTGCACGGTGGTCGATGAGGGCGCCTCGACATGCATTATGTCGTTGGCATGTTGGAAGGCCATTGACCAGCCCGTTTTGTCTCCATCACCTACTCTTCTCACTGCTTTCTATTAGCGATAATTCTTGTCTCGGGCTCGAGAGCATTTGGGTCTGCAAGTTACACGAGAAGCGCCCAAGCACAACATGGAAAAATCTCATTTTACGGCTTCCAATCAAGCGAGTGGGCGAAGTTATGTCGTCAATGGCCAGGATCCATGTATAGAGCAGATCAACGATCGACGGGTAATCACAGTTAGCAGAGTTGTGCCAGGATTAGTGCAATGGATAGCGCTTATATATCACCAAAAAAGATCTCAGTCGTCCATCCCGGAGAAGTACGTGGCGCACGATCGGGCTCCATCGCCTCCTCGCCCTTCATGACTTTGAAGAACGAGGACCAGCCTCCTCCCAGCCGCGAGACGCGAAGCGCTGAAAGCATTCAGGACTCGGGCCCACAGTATCGCTGAAGTGTTTTCAGCCGTCCGACTAGAGGGAATACTTGGCAGCAAGTAGAGCCATCTCGACGCCTCGCCCATCGCGACTCCAACGCGCAAAGAACAGCTCCGTTATTTTCCGATGCGTGAGGTGCCAGGATAATCTCAGACCCGAGCCCACGACATCGCCGAGAGAAGTAAGAACCGTCAAATCTAAAGGGACGCATGGCACCAGATTGAGCCGTCTCGGCATATCGCTCATCGCGATTCCGATCAACAAGGATCAGCCCCTTCATATTCGCGAACGTCGAAAAGTGCCATGGGGATAGGCACGTGGTCACAGTCCATGGTCACTTGGAAAAAGAGAGGAGCTGTGTAAAGAAGGTCGAAGTGCTGAGTTCAGTTACAGAGAGGATCGTCACGGTCTCCAAGTGCCATCGGATCCGATCTCCATACTGTTTCTCGCCTGGAGTAAATGACGACAAGAGTGGGTGGTTGAAACCTTCTTTCTTTCATTAAGTGAGGGGATGGAGGGTCTGGCAAACCGTCTGCCCGAGGAAGTCCTGTGTATTGATTTTCTCAAAAACGCCATGCCAAAGTCTTCAGCTTGACAGAGAAGTCTGCACACACTATCCGAACACTTAATAGCTCAGCTACCCTCCTTACAGGAGCCATGCATGGTTAAGGTGGAATTTAAAGAAGGATATCAGTACGAGTTTGATTGAAGGGACACCTAGTTTTGGGTGACTGAGGCACGCCTCAGTGAGGAGAATTTTCCTGAGTATATAAACTCAGTCTTTGTATTTTGTAAGTATCGATGGTAGAGCGAAGCTCCCAATTGAAGAGTTTTAACAGATATCCTAGCTCTGGTTATGCATCTATATGTAAGATTTCTTGTTTAATTTCAGACAGTCTTTCTTTTTCCATCTAAGTTTTCATCTTATACTAAGAGAGTTCGTGATCGACTGATTCGCACGAATTATGGCAATTATGTTGTGATAAAGGATTTATTATGGCACTATTGTTTTCTCTGGTTTTATGTGTCTTAGCGTAAGAATATCATGCGTTTAGATGTCTTCTTCCACAGTCTGTTAGGAACCCGATGTTTATAACAGACCTTCGCACCTCTCTGATACAAGTCTTCCCCTACTCACCCTTACTACAACTCACTGTCTGAAGTTATCTAAGACCTCACTCACCCATGCATGCTCGGCCTAGTTTCAAAGTTGGAACCACATCGTTTGAGTTAACCTCCATTCGATCACCCATCTATAAAAAACCGTGAAATAAAACTGATGGGTGTCGGGCTCTTCTGCTGCTAGCAATCTAGGAGTGACTTCTGTCGCTAACACTTTCGACGGTCGTTCGTTCCGGCCACATGGAATCATTCCTTCTTTTCCCATGCAGTTAGGAGGGAAGACCATGTGTGTTGAAATAGAGGTAGTCGATGCTCCCCTCGACTATAACCTCTTGTTAGGATGAAGTTGGACTTATGCTATGCAAGCTATGGTTGCTACAGTTTTCCAGGTCTTGTTGTTTCCACACGAGGGTCGGATAATGACCATCGATCAATTGTCTTTCTCCAGACCTGACCCTGCTTTGGGGGCATCCACGGTCCCGATGATTGATAATCCTCAACCAGGTGTCGTTAACGTAGGAGTTGGTTTGTGCCCATCCTTGATGGGTACCTTTGATTACCTGCCCCTCACGGCGACATCAAATTTATATCACCATAAGGTTGATATTTTTCAAGTTTCATCGTTCCGCACGACTTACTTCGAGGATCCATGGATACTTCCTTCCCCATCGGCCACGATGGATGAGACAGGGAACCTAGGCATGTCCATGCCCTTGTCTGCTGCTGAAGTAGCTTACTTAGTCCAACAAGCTTCAACTAACACTGATTTGACTCCTGCACCAGAGTTAGATCCACTTCTAGAGCCTATTTGGGCTCAGGGTTCTCTTGCTAACATCGATTCGTTAGACTTAGTCTTGCCTTCTAATGAAGAAGTAATTGAAGCAATGACTAGTCCAGACAAACCTTCGGAAGATATTCATCACAGATCATATTTTCTCCCAGAGTTAAGCCGAATCAAAGCAGGAGAATTCACCGTGACCATGACGGGAGATTAGTCATGTCCTATTAATCTCTTAGCTACACATGAAATATATGTTGAGGGCAATATGGAAACTATCACTGAAACTATACCAATCAACATCTCTCGAAACCCTGGAGTCGTGGAGAATGTCTTCGTCGGAGCGGATTGCTCCCCCAAAGAGATTCAAATCTACACGGATATTTTCAAAGAATTCTGCGATGTTTTTTCTTGGTCTTATGAGGAAATGCTAGGTATCGATCCAAAAATAGTTGAACATGAAATCACAACGTATCCTGATGCCAAGCCTGTTCGACAAAAACTTCGTCCAGTTAATCCTAAGAAATCAGCAGCCATCAAGATTGAGGTAGAGAAATTGCTAAAGGCAGGTTTTATCTATCCTATCCATTTGACTCAATGGGTGTCAAATCTTGTGCTGGTCAATAAAAAGCAAGGCATGATTCGTGTATGTACCGACTTCCATGATTTGAACAAGGTATGTCCCAAAGATAATTTTCCAACACCATTCATCGACCAGATCATTGATGAATGTGCTGGTTGTGAAGCCTTTTCTTTCATGGACGGTTTTTCGGGATATAATCAAATCCAAATCAAACCCGAAGACCAACACAAAATGACATTCATTTGTCCTTGGGGTACATTTGTATATCATAAGATGCCTTTCGGTCTTAAAAATGTTGGAGCCACATTCTAGCGGGCCATGTATTTTTCTTTTCATGATCTCAAGCATATAGTCGAGGCCTACCTAGATGATTTAGCATCATGATCTCACAAGAGAACGGATCATCCCACACACCTTAGACTAATCTTCGAACGTTGTCGCTACTTTAGGATTCGCTTGAATCCAAACAAGTGCATCTTCTGCGTAACATCAGGACGTTTGTTAGGTTTCATCGTATCAACAACAGGGATCATGGTCGATCCTCTCAAGGTGGAGGCAATAATCCAGTTGCCCCCCCCCATGCACAATTCTTCAACTTCAGAGTCTACAAGGCAAGGCGAACTTTTTACAATGCTTCATCGCCAACTATGCCGAAATCACCAAGGGATTTATGCGCTTACTGAAGAAAGACGTTCCTTTTTATTGGGACGATGTCGCTCAGTGCTCTTTCGACACATTAAAACATGCCCTCACAACGTCCCCTCTACTACGGCCACCTAACTATAACAAAGATTTCTTATTATATCTGGTTGTCGTATAGTCAACCATTAGCATGGTTTTAGTTCAGGAAGATAATTTGTTCTCAGAATACGTGATCTATTACCTGAACCGAGGCCTCGTAGGACCATAACTCAATTATTCTCATATCGAAAAACTTGCGTTGGCAGCAGTTCATGCTGTTCAATGGTTCTGTCATTATGTTTTGTTTTGCAAGACCACCGTCATTACTGTCGTGAATCCATTCCAGTACATGTTGACATGATGGGTTATAGGCAGAAAAAATAGTAGATGGATAGTCATCCTCCAGGAGTTTGGCTTAGACTTCGTTTCAGCAAAGTCCAAAAAGTCTTTGATCTTCGCAGAGCTTATTTTGGAACTTCCGGTTGAGTCAGGTGACATTGTGCCTGAAGAATCGCCTATCCGGGGAGATATGTTTTTTATCACATCTTCAGATCCCTGGTACGGAGATATACTTATCTATCTCTATACTTTGAAGTGCCCCACTTCTGCTTCTCGTGATAAGCGTCGGCGTATACGCCATCAAGCTAAGAATTATCTCATACTTGATGATACATTATATCAGAGAGGTGTACACTGCATCTTACGTCGATGTCTCACACATGAGGAGGAAGTCATTGTGTTGTCTAGGTGACAGTCGCATGTACATGCGGGCAGGCTTTACTCTGCCCGAGTGTACATGCAGCCTGTCCAGAGACAGCCCGTGTGGACCTAGGGCCGACCTTTTAAAGGTCGACACCCACCCAAAAAATGAAATCAAAAGAAAAAATAATGAATTGAATAGCTAGATAGGGGAATTTGTACTTACTTGGTCCAAGCAGAAGTTCGTTTCGTCCACTGTAGCTATCGGAATCACCGTTTTTATCAAAGGGGGTCTTTTGGCTCCAGAGTCAATTTCCAAATCAGCAATGGTGATAATGAGCTGCCAGCTTCTATTTATAGACTTTTTGGCCTCTTTTTGTCACTTTTTTGGCCTCCCTTATCAGTTTCTTTATACCAAAAACCATTTAGAGTGATTCAGGAGTTATATGGGAGGGATTTGATCGAGTATTGGGACACTTTTTTTGAGTTTTGAGGAAATTTTGACGGTCCATGAATTTTTTTCCAAGAATCAACTTGAGCATATAGGTTAGGTTATTACCCCGACTTTTGTGTCTCGTTGTCTTTTTCCTCTGCCATAGGATCGATCCCATCAGGTTGTGACACGGAACCATCATATCTGCTTTAGAAGTGTCGCAACTTGGCGGTAGAGCTTGCCAAAACATGGATGCCCTAGGTAGGTCCTGGTTGCATTATGGTGTCCATGCCGTCTCTAAAACACTGTAGGCTCGGGAGTCCTTATAGTCTTTCATGAATATGAGTTTGAGCCTCATTTGCATGATTCTTCTTCGCTCTTGATCTCACCCTCAGGACTCCCAAAAAATAATGGGTCTTCTTTTAAGCCCTTTTCAAACCCTCTAAACATGAAAAGATTTCTGAGTGATCTTGTGGCCTTTCACGCTCGTTAAACTGAAATTTGAAGTCACATCTGTCCGGCGGTAGTTTACCCCTTTTTCGGTTTGGACGGTCAACTGTACGAACAAAGGTATACTCTATGGAACTTCAACTCTATAGAAGAGTACTCTCAGGTATAATTTTATCCCTTTTTCGAGCCTGGGACTAAACTTACGAAAAAGGAACCCCCATGGAGTCCATATTTAAGCTCTTTTTAGACTGCCTAAAATTGAAAAGATCGTCGAGTGACCTTATTCTTTCACACTCGTTAAATTGGTGCAGAAGAATATTCCTAACGGAGTCCATAGTTAAGCTTTTTTCAGACTCCTTAAAAATGAAAAAATAGCCGAGTGATCTACACTCATTAAAATGGTTTTGAATCGACGTCTAATTGGTGCTAGTTTACCCTTTTTCGAACCGACTAGACTATCTTCGAAAAAGGTATCCCAATGGAGTCTCCTTTTATGTTTTTTCAGACTCTCTAAATATGAAAAACCACCAAGATTACCTTCTCTGGGCTCATTAAACTTACATCGAAGGACGTTACCATTGTGTGTTTTGTTAACCGCATTTGCATACCTTATACACCAACCTTGTAACAGTTTGCTTCTGCGTCTTAACACCTTTGGCCCCCAGAGGATTTTTCTCGAGTATCATTTTACTAGAACATCAGTCTTGTCCTTGTGCCTTGAGCTTGTATGTTTGCAACACTTGTTCATCCCTTGTAACATAATATTCCTTTATTCTTTTTCCACAATTATTGAAAAGAACAAAAAAATCAAATATACCCCAAAAAGAGGAAGGGAAAAATATTTTCTTTATTGGCAGCATAATGGGTCGCCCTTGGATAAAGCACATCTGTCCATTTGTTCATCAGACTATGGGATGTAGTACGACCTTAGGAAGCTTTTCTCGCTATATAGAGTTGTGTCCTCCACCGTTTGGTTATCCTTCCAAACATATGGAGAGTTTGTGTTGCCTCCTACTTCATAGACTTATGATTAACATACATGTTGCCTGAGTCTCATCATTTGTCATGCTATTGTCCAAGGGAAGTTTGTCACCAAGCCTAAGTCAACCCCTCTGCAATATGTCTCTTGTCCTCATACCCAACCATCCTGAACATCCAATCAAGTCCTTGTTCGAAATCACTGAAGCCTTCATTCTGATCATCAAGATTATCAAGTCCATGACCGATGAGCCATCGAAGACCTCTGGGTAGTGCAGTTGTACACTCAAATTACACTCCTACCCAAGTTTTGAAGATTTTGAAGTTGTTGCTCGAGCTCTAAAGATCTCATCTCCTGCCATCAGGCCGAATCAGCTTCTGGAAGATTGATACTCTATATGTATATCTTTTTGATTTCGAGATGTAGCTTCATTGTGTATTGTTTGTGGCTACTCTTTATAGTTATTTGACATGGATCTACAGTGTATTTGATTGGTAGCCATGGTTCTATTTTATCCAGAGCATAGGTATGCCCGCCTCGGTGAGACATTTTTTATTTTGCAGATGACACCTCTCAGTTCCTGATCCTTGGGCTCAATCGTTCAGCACATCAGTAAAGATTGGTAATGTATTTCGGCCATCAGATGCTCTTCTAACCTCACACATTAGGGGGCATCTGTTATAACCCTAAATTGCACCACACATGCTTACCTGGCATCAGGCCAACTCATATCCCTTATTTGCCAAAGCACTATTGAACAACTCTTTGAAAATCCTCTTTTATAAAGGCCAACGTTCCCTAATCCATTACTGCACACGTGTACACGCTGGCTAACCCAAAACAACCCACATGGACCGACAAAAGAACGAAAAAAGGAAAGTTTCCGACAGAGAACAAAAGCTATGGGTGAGTTAACTGAAACTCCCGGCCATGCATGGCCGAGGGTTTGTCCAAATACCTAGCTCCTTCTAGCCTATAAAAGAAGGGGTAGGGGTCCC
>CBVK0101582075.1:0-15038 GCA_900067695.1 Picea abies | reverse complement strand
CTTTCCCTTGGCCATGCAACCAAAGGTCACTGCCCTGGCGTGGTAACCAGCTGATGGAAATGTCATACTACTAGGTACCCATGGACCTAATAGGTTGGCTCGTGATGAGACCCCCTATCCTATGGTTAGATCTTGTTTTATTATTTTTTAGGGTCCCTCTTGTTTCTTGTTAAGACGCCCTTTATTGCTTTCTCGGGGATCCCTAGGTGAAGCATCTCGAGGTTTTATTCTTAGGCTTTTATCTTTTACTAGCTTGCGTTTACCTTCTGGGCCTTTAGCCCCTTCTTCCCACTAGATAAGGTGCAACCCTAGAAAAAGGTCAACCCAGTGCCCAGACAAGTGGAATGGGAAAGGTGAGCAGGAAACAAGATGGAAAAGTGAAACTGTAAAGGGAGCGGATGATGGATTTTTAGAGACAACCCCCAATGGCTAACCAAAACCAATAGACACGGGCTTACTAGGACATCCTGTCAATCCCCAAAACATGGTCAAGTGGGCAAGTGTAAGGTCCAAGCAATTGTTAGAAATAAAAGGAATCAGATTCATACATTCAATGGTTTTGATGATCAAAGTGACACATACCATGATACCTGAACTAATTACCTCATGAAGCAAGAGCCCTCTCTGAAACAGGACCAAGCCGATGGTGCTGGAGGCTGCTGTTGTCGGTGACAAGATAAAGATGTTGGAAGAGAGAAAAGGTGGGCCCTCCAGGGCCATGATGAAGTCAATCCTGCTGTCGGTACTCCATGTCTAGGACCTGTGGGCCTCGAGACATGATCTCCTAGTTATCCCTGAAAGTGGGGGATAACATCTGGCTCCAACTCGGGGACATGTGCTCATCGTAGAGCACATGAGAACCTTAGTATCTATGGCATAACCTGTTGACCTGCTTAATCTCGATAGAAGTATCAGTAACAAAATTGGGGTGGTAATGTCACCCCAACATACATATATATATTCTGAAATAAAACAATCAATAAAAGTGGACCAAACTACTTACCTATACTTACCTGTTGGCTGGATGTTGGGTGTAGTCAAACAACCAGTGAATCCAATCCAACAATGTCCCACAATACCTTCCTTTGTGCTTCATCATAAAATAGAACAGTGTCAAATCAAGCACAAAAATGACATGAGCATATATCGTATCATTGGAAATCATAAAGTCTAACTCATGGAGGCGGGTGGGAGGGATAAAATCTTGCCAAGTCCATCTCTGACGAAAGCACTCAATCCACCTCCGGAAATGGTCATGAAAATACCAAGGTTCAGAAAACTGACTCAAAAGGTATGCACACTGGCTACCTAGGACGTTCTCACACTTTGAAGTCTGGGAAGGGATCGACAAAGATCTAGCAGACGATTGGAAAATTGTCAAGGGAAAGTGGAAAAACTGAGATAACAGACACAAACTTGCAGTATCCAACCAACCCTTGGACTCTAGGGTTTTCCTAAGAGGAAACTCATTACAAAAGATATACTTCCCAACTACACCTTTAAAGCAAGGTAAAGTAATAATAGGTGGCTGGAGTGAAAAGTCATGAGAATCCTTATTTAGGCAAAAAATGTTCTTATTTGTATCAAAATTCGAGCACAGTGGTGGTTGATAATAATTTTCATAGGATAAATCTATGTTCTCGGAGGAGTACTCATCAAACCTTGGGTGTTTGGGTGTTTGGGGAGCATCGACAAAAATCTCATCTCCTTGTTGTCGCTGGTTAAGAGTAACTTGTTATGATAATTGCAAAGGCAGGACTTGGAGATGACTCTCTATGTCATAGATGGGATTTATATCATAACCAACTGCATCCCAACTACGTCTCCCAACATGTATGAACTCATCAATGTTATCAGCTATGTCATTATCAGTATCATAACATGAAGGATTTGAAGCATTCTGGTTTAGCTATTCCTCATATTCCTCATCACAAAGTAGAGCATCATCGAATACTAGGAGAGGAGGGAATCTTCTTGTGCATGAACTTGGAGGACTCCAGTGCTTTTAGCATGTGTTATGTTCTCATCCTCAGGAATCACCCCTTCATCTTCAATTGTGCAGCAAGGAAGGTTTACTTCTTCAGGGGATTCCATTTCTCCTTCATTTTTTGAATCAAGGAACAAAGTGTCATCGATATCCTGAAAAGGGAAATGACTAACCTCATCATCCTTTTGTTGTGCAAGAGAAACATGCTCTTGGATCGTCTCATCAGAAGGAGGAGCGTAGGTTGATACTTCATCGTCTTGCCTAGGTTTTTGCTCCTTAATCACGTCCTCATTTTTCTGGTTCAAAACTTGTTCCCTTTTTTCTTGGGGATCATCAGTAAAGGTTTCAAAGGAAACCAGTTTTATCAAGCTGAGAGTGTCCATGGTACGGTCATTGGTTCTAGACAAGGAGAGATTCATCTCGATTCAAATGGCCATGTTGTGAGCTTCTGTAAGTCTTTTTGGACTCTTTTTATTTAGGACGAAGCTTAAATGCCCTAGAAATCCATTGGTATAGAGATACACGAGGTACTTGCCTTCAGGACGATGGCTTTCAGAAATATGGTATAGTAACCTCTGAAACCTAAACTCAAAAACTCTGACAGTCTCATCCTCTGTTTGTTTTATGCATTCAAGACCTCTCAACAATGATTGTATATCTTCCAATTTTATAACCCACCTTGCAAGGAAGATTTATTCAAATTGGTCCATAGATGTGATGCTGGGAGTTGGAAGATTATCATACCATATTCTAGCCTCTCCATGCAGAGTGGCAGAGAAGAGTTCCATTACCAAGTCTTCAGCCTCATCACTGACAGGGCGGTACTGAAAGAAAGCCCATAATTTGCTCATTTGATAATCAGGACTTTCTCCATCGATGCCAGTGAATCTAGGGAGCCATTCTTTATAACAAGTGGGCATTTGTCTAGGACATCCTGGGATTTTAATCATGTCCAAAGGTTTGTAGTTCCCTAGATCCCATTGTGAAGTCATAGTTGGCTTCGTCATCAGTGGAGTCGCCAGATAGTTTTCTTGAAACTATCAAAAGATAAGGGAAAACACCCGAAGTGGAGTTGCTAGGTAAGCTTGTAAGATAAATACTATAGGAGCAAGGCTTACCAAAAAAGTGTTCTCTGAGGAAGGTTTGACTCAGTGTTCCCCGACAATGGCACCAAAATGTTATTGCGTAGTTTGTAGCAAGGATAGAAGGCTTGAGATTTGTAGGTCAAACTGGCGAAACATGAACCTATCCCACCCAATGTCACCATGATGGGGAGGTTCTTTCTATTTAGGGAGGTGAGGCCCAGGGGAGATATCCCCGGTGACCTGGGGTTTTGAGGAGGCAAGAGGATAATAAGACAAAGATAAGGAATCCCCTCGTCACAAGTCACCACTGAGCAGATAGTCCAGCCAAAGGCCAAATTAAAGTAAACCCCCAAAGAAGGTATACCTGTCTGGAGCAAAGCAACATCAAACTAATATATGCAAGCTATCTCTCAATGGGGTTAGTACTTCATATAATAGATGACTATAATGAATAACATATAAGCAATTAGCAATAAATGTTGACGAAGTCAATGTTTATCAATAGCAATGAAAATTATAACACTTCACCAATAAATATCAGAACAATATGGCATTCAATGTAACCAATCAATATTTCATTCAATAAATGCCTTAGCCATTAATCAATTTCTCATAAACAAAACGTCTACCTGCACTAATGATGTAATAACCAAGGATGACAACAACACTTAGGGTTATTAGGTTAGTTAAGGTTAGGGTTAGTGTAGTTAGGGTTTTAAATTCAATGTTTTGAGAGTGTTTGGATCAAATCCACTTCAACGCATGAGGTCTTAGGATCAATGCCTTAGGGTTTAATGGAGTCAAAAGTGAAGGACGCGGAAGTTGAAGGAGACAAAAGGTCAAACAGATAAAAACTCGAGGGAGAAGTCTTCGGGTGTTGCTAAGGAAAGGCCTCAAAAATCAAAACCCTAGGGGAGAGAGGCTCACTTCAGTGTTGCTATGGCAAGGCCTCGTGCTCTCTCCTCCTTCCTTAGGTCAACTGGAAAACAACTAGCTGATAAATGAAGCATGAAACCAAGAAAGAAAATCTAATGAGGGAGAGTGTTGCTACAACAAGGCTCTTTCATTAAACCCTAGAATAAAATGACCCTAAGTGTAGATAACCTAGGCCTAAGACGTCTCCTTCTTCTTGATTTCTAGATAGTACGGCTAGCTCTAAGAGACAAGAGGGTGTAGCTATGGCTAGGATCTCTCTTCCCTATCAATGGATAAAAATTTCTCTATCAGTGGACATGAGACAAGGACCTACTTGTGTGCATGTCACCTAGGGTTTTATTCAACAAAAAATCATAAACACATGCAATAAATTAGACTACAACCATTCATTCAAGAAGTTTTGCAGAAAAATACTTACAATTCACCAAGAAATAACCATGCAAACCCTAGTTGTAACACCTTCCTTCAAGAGAAATGCCAAATTATGCCAAAAATGTCTTCCTTCAACAAGTACGCCTCACTAAATCAGCCAAATACCCAAGAGAGGGCGCAAATTTCATACCTCCTTATGGAGTGAATGAGTGATGATGAAAAAATGAAGGAGAAAATCCTCCATTTATACAATATCATGACCTAATTTTACCTTTTAGGTCATGTAAAAGGCCGACAAGGCCAAAATACCAAAATCATACTGTTTTACAGTAAATTGTCAAAGTAAATCCTAAATCAAGCTAAAAAGAGAGTAAAATCCCCTCCAAGGGAGACATTAGCCCCTTTTTGGGTAGATGGGGCGTCCTGGAGCAAAACGTTAGCCCTCCTTGGGCTTCTCCAACCCGCCACATGTGCCACTACTGCCTAGTCTTGCCCCCAAAACGTCCATGATGTTGGGTAATGACATGGTCAATATGGTGATGTCCCAGGCCTCTCAAGGCCAACGTTCCACTGAGAAAGGGTCATTCCCCCTAGGTCAAGCTCTGTCGAGGTGCCTCTGGTGGAATGTCCTCTTCTCCTCTAGTGCAAAGCTCTGAATCCATCTCTATCCTATATCTGCCCCCTGATGGGGTATCAACATCCACCTGAGGGGATCTTCAGCCCCATGGAGGTATGAACTGATCATCTCCCCATGTGTACCAATGGAATATGGTACTTGTCCGTCGGGTATGGTCGTGCACATCAAAAGTTACGCCCTCCATGGGCTCATCAGTCACAAGGATCATAGCAATGTCAATCACATTTCATCATCAATATTAATAAACACATGCATAAAACCCCTAATAGATCAGTCAATAGCTCAAAGACATTACACAAACCTACTATACAAGTCTGGGAAAAGGGCAAGGCATCCTATTGGGCTAGTGTCCACTACATAAGGGAAGTTCCCGGAAGAGACCCCTTCCAAGCCATGTAAGTGGATGAAGTGGTTAAGGGAAGTCCAAGCAGGTGGGTGTAATGAAGGCCAAGGATGCAAGAAGTTACCTATGGGTGCCTTTGTAGAAGGCGAGCTGTACCTGTCATGGATGCAATTCTTTCCAAGCCCATTCATGCCTTTTATTATTTTTTGTTATTTCATTTTTTATTGCTTCTTCTTTCTTTTTTTCTTAAGAGATAATAAGGGGGCACTGGCCTGGCATGGTGGCTCGTGATGAGACCCCCTTTCCCTTGGCCGTGCAACCAAAGGTCACTGCCCTAGCGTGGTAACCAACTAATGGCAATGTCATACTGCTAGGTACCCATGGACCTAATAGGCTAGCTCGTGATGAGACCCCCTATCCTCTGGTTAGGTCTTGTTTTATTATTTTTTAGGGTCCCTCTTGTTTCTTGCTGAGAAGCCCTTTATTGCTTTCTCAGGGATCCCTAGGTGAAGCATATCGAGGTTTTATTCTTAGGATTTTATCTTTTACCTTCTGGGCCTTTAGCCCCTTCTTCCCACTAGATAAGGTGCAACCGTAGAAAAATGCCAACCCAGTTCCCGAACAAGTGGAATGGGACAAGTGAGCGGGAAACAAGATGGAAAAGTGAAATTGTGAAGGGAGTGAACGATGGCTTTTTAGAGACAACCCCCGGTGGCTAACCAAAACCAATAGACATAGGCTTACTAGGACATCCTGTCAATCCCCAAAACATGGTCAAGTGGGCAAGTGTAAGGTACAATTAATTGTTAGAAATAAAAGGAATCAGATGCATACATTCAATGGTTTTGATGATCAAAGTGACACATACCATGATACCTGAACTAATTACCTCATGAAACAAGAACCTTCTCTGACACAGGACCAAGCAATGGTGGTGGAGGCTATTGTTGTTGCTGACGGGATAAAGATGTTGGAAGAGAGAAAAGGTGGGCCCTCCAGGGCCATGCTGAAGTCAATCCTGCTCTCGGTACTCCATTTCTAGGACTTGTGGTCCTCGAGACATGATCTCTTAGTTATCCCTGAAAGTGGGGGATAACACAACCTAGTCCTTCCAAGTTTTGGTTGTTTGTCTTTATAAGCCCACTTAGAAGCAATATTGATCCAAGTTTGTAAATAAATTGACTTCCATGCCTGAGGTCACACTCCCCCCAATAGATCTGATGCTTAAAACCATTGATCTAGATGAAAAATGACTCTTTGGATAGTTCATAGGATCATGTAAATATCCTAGAGCAATGGATCTGTGGATGCAAAAAAATTGGATGGACATGATTACATGTAAGCAACTTATTTTTTGTGTTTGAGGGTTTTATGCATTTCTTTTTGGATTGAAAGAAGATAGATATTTCATCTTTTGGGATGGATCATACTTCATGGGTTTAAGAAGAATATATATAAATCAACGGACTACACATTTTGACCCTAAGATTGATGTCCCCTTTACAGTCCCAATTTGGATACACCTTCCCCATCTCCCACTACACTATTGGAATGATGAATCTATCATAGCTTATTTGAAATACTCAGGGAAAAAATATTGACAAATTAGAGCCTAAATCCAACATTTATGCATGTGAAGCAATTTTTTTAGAAGTTTATTTGGAGAAAGGGATACAATAATCCATTTCCTTGACCATGGACAATTGAACCCATTTGCAAAACATTGACTATGAAAATTTCCTTTCAAGTGTAAAACCTATCATGAATACAAACACTTTGCCAAAGACTACAAGAAAATGATCCTCTCTGAAAAACCCCATTATAGTGGGGTGGTCAGAAGGAAAAAAACCCAGTAGCAACAAGGTATGAAGAGGAAGAGGAAGGAAGAGAGCCTAAGAAGATTGGTTGGAACCAAAACAAAGAAAAAAGAGAGGAAATAGGAACCAAAGAGAAACATTATGGATTTAAGACATACTTGGATTCTATCTACCCTATTTATGGTGCCGAATCCAAAATTACTACAATTAAATGTTGAAAATAATCTCTTGGAATCGTAGAGGGTCGAGGAGTGATGGGAAATTAACAATAATGACAGATAACATTAGACCAGGAAAGCCATCGATCCTCCTTCTCTAAGAGACAAAGATATAAGAATATGTGATGTTAGAATTAGGAAACAAAAATTGGAAAAAATAGTCAAGGAAGGAAATTTTGTGCCATAGGAGCTCCAGGTGGAGTTTTCACTATTTGGGATCAATCCCAAATCAAAATGATATCATATCGGGTAACCGAGCACTAGATTTTAACTATCATGATTCACAATCCCTCCAAGAGAGGATTCTAGTTATTTAATATCTACACTCTATCTTAGCAAAGAGAGAAACATGATTGTTGGAGTTTGATAAGAACAATGGGGGAGTCTCTCCCAAGACAAAATATCATCCTAGTTGGAGACCTCAACATGATGCTTTCCCATGAGGATAATGAAGGGGTAATCTATATTAGAGGTCAATTTAGAGAGATACTAGAAGATATGATATTAGATTGGGACCTTATGGACATTAAACAAATAAAAGGAAGATATACCTAGACAAATAGATTCTCAGGTCTAGGGAACATAACAACTAGATTGGATTGGTTTTTAGGTCAAAGTTGCATTCTAGTGGAAAACATTCAAGCCTTCTCTCAAATTTTGTCATATGGGGTATCTAATTATAAGAACATTTCTCTTCTTTTGCAAGAGGAACACAACTACATCCCAATCCTTTTAGATTTAACCCTATATGGCTCCAAGTTTTGAAGGAAATGGACCTAATCATTGAAGCACAAAATACTCTAGTCATAGGATACTCCTTTTACTTTTGTGAATAAAAGATCAATATTGTAAAAAAGAATCTTAGAAAGGAACGAGCTAAAGAACACCACCACCAACCTTCTCAAGAAAGAAAAGAGTTGCAATGAAGGTTGATAGAGGTTCAACCTATCAAGTATGTTGTCCTACGAATTCAAAAATGAGGTGGATAATTGGAGAATAAAGTATATGATCCCATGGCTTTAGTCAGGGAAGAGAAACACTTCATTTTCCACAAACAATGCCATGATAGACAACAAAGAAATAATGTACAAGGGTCCACTCTTGAGAATGGGGAAAAAAATAATTTGAGGCAATGTGGGAAGCAACCCACCAACATTTCAAAGATTTGTATACAAGGGAAGAACCAACAAACTATGATGCTACAAAATTGATTCTTCAATAAGAATCATACGAGGACAATAAGAATCTTTCAGAAAGAATCATGGAGGAGGAGGTAATCAATGTAATATGGAGCTTGGATCCTCACAAGGTCCTAGGCCTTTATGGATTTACTATTCATTTTTTCAGAGCATGCTTGGAGATTATAAAGAAATATCTTTGTCACATGGTGAACAACTCAAAGTGGAAGACAACTTTAAGTATGTGAACTAACTCCTCATTGGATAGGGAAACTAAAAAAATTAGTTAGGGGAAATAAATCCTCATTCAAAGTGTCAAGGAAATAAACCACTCTCAATTTTTGGATGACACCCTATCATTGCAGGGTGCATTAGTGTTATATCCATGAGGTTAAAGAAGGTATTGGACCAATATATGGATGCATTAGGGGGAAAGATCAACAAATCTAAGAGTAACATTTATGGGTGGAACATATACCCTCAACTTCTTCAAAGAATCACTTGATTCTTAGAGTTTTCCAAATAAGGTTCATGTACTTCTTTTCATTACATTAAAATTCTAATAGATTTAAATCAACCCAAGGTAGTCGATTCATTTTCTGTTCTCCAAAAAATTAAAGGAAAAAATGCAACAATTGGGATCCCAATGGTTAAACCCAACAAGCCATCTGACTCTAATTAGGTTAATTTTGATCTCTCTATCATTGTATCAAGGGTCAATCCTCCTATGATATAGTTGGAGTCATGCAAAAAAGAGGGAGATAAATAAGAAAGTTTCTCTAGCAGCGAGGAAAATCCCACTCAAAAACTTTCGATTTTGTAAACTGGAACACTATTAGAGCTCCTTTATAGTTAAGAAGATTGGATTTAGAGAGATCCACCCTCAATGAGCTTGACCCTTCACACAAAATACTATGGAGGCTTGTTTATGGAGAAAAGGAATGGTGGAAATAAGATTTCCTCAAGAAATAATTTAGAGGTGGAATATTGTGAATCTTGGATTCTCCTCTTCTAGAAACATGTGGATCTCCAATCTGAAAATTATGTAAATAAATTTCCCTAATCATTCATAGTTGTCTATCTTGGGTTCTAGGCAATGGGAGATAATTTGGCATATGGAAGGAAACAATTTTGGGATGACCTCCCTTAGATCAAAACCAAGGAATTCAAGAAATAAAGGAATGGATGATTGCAAATGGGATTGACACTATGTAGGAGATATGAAACTAGGAACCAATTGAGAATGGAAAGTGGAAGTTAGAAATCAATCCGTTCATTAGAGAAACTCAAACATCAATATGATTGCTTAATATGACTTCTTTGAGGGGAAAATCTATTAATAAAATCCATTTTGGACTCTAGAGGATGGGAGTCAAAAGGAGGTGCATATTCAATGAAGCAAGGATGCACCCTCAAGCTCTTAGAAACAACCTTGCTACATAAATATATTCTACTAGACGATGGTCCATGGTAAGGCTCTAAAAATAGAGAATCTTAAGAAAATAGGAATTCAAGGTCTCTCCAAATGCCATGGGGGATTCACCTTGTGCACCGATATCTTATCACATTAATTCATACAAGTTTTTTTTTAATTGTGAAAAGTAAACTCAATATATTGTAGGTATCGAGGGAGGGGGGGGATGTGTGGTCTCAAGGGGTTTATCGGTATTGTGGGGGGATGTGCGGTCTCAAGGGGTTTATAGGTATTGGGGGGGTATAAAAAGGGGCATCTAGTTAAAATAAGGGTTTACTTTATTGGAAATATTTAATGAGAGGGGGGTTTAATAAAAGGATTTTGTGAGGTATTTATCAATATCTAGTGAAATTAGGGGTATTCTTTAATATCCCATGAATGCATGTGATATGTCACAGGTTCACAAAATGAAGACCCCATGCCAAATGCACATTGTGATGTGCGATGAAAGAATCAAATATTCATCTCTTCTTAGAATGTGAATGCATAGCTTAGGCTCATAGATTTACATTTGCTGATTGAAAAAAAATATATACATGTTGTGTAGTTGGAAAGAGATATTCTTACCATGGTTCAAAAAAAGGGTGTTCCTCTATTTACTATCACCCACTATGAGGAGGAAAATCAAATATGTCTAAGAGGATTAATGCCATCTAGACTTTCTCAAGAAAAATCTCAAATCGGGAGGCTAAGGAAGACTAGCACTTGGAAAATTTGATTAAGGGACATCTAGTTTCAACAATGGAAAATCAACAGAATGCAACATGTTTTGTCCTTTGATGAAGCATCGAAAGGAAACCTAGTGGTGGTAGGGTGGGGGTGATCATACTATATCCTGGAGGAAATCAAGAATTCACCTATTTTTTGGGATTAGGATTTGCATCCAATAATGAAGTAGAGACATTGTTGGCATATCAAAGACTGAACTTGTTCAAGGAGAAAGGAATTAAAAGTGCAAATGTGATGACAAATTATTCAATAGTAGTTTGTCACTTGCACCATAAATCGATTCCAAATGATATCAAACTATCTCATATCATCATAAGAATATAAGCATTGGTAGAGGATCTTGAAACTCTAGCATTATTATAAGTTCTCCGCCATCAAAACTATTAAGTAGATAAGCAATCTAACTTAGGGGAAAAAATGGAAGAAGGGGGGGTCGGTGGGGGGAGGATGACATACCACCCTCTCCCATGACATTTAAATTTTATCTACTTATCCATGTATAAGAATCCACAACATAAGATCACACATGTAGACAAGAAGGGGGAATTAATGTCTATAAGGAGGCACATGTTGCATCACAACCTTGCACTTGGATGAGGCCCTATTAAAGTCTTAATAACATGGCAGGTTCATGAATGTGATTGTTTGTCTAAGCTCTATTGAAGTTTTTTTGGTGGCTATTATTTCTGTTATCCAATGCCCTGGCATCTTTGGTATCCATTTGAAGTTTAGGCTCCCATCCCCTTTCTTACATGGGCATGATTGGAAAGATTACCTTTCATTTTGGAAGGGCATTGGTCTATGGAAGTAAGTACCCTAGGTTGATTTCATTGTGTGCTAAACAAATAAGTGGACAATAATAGTAGGTATAGATGTTGCATCATGTGGCATGAACTTGTAGTGGTTTGAAGAGGCATTTGGGGGTGTGAGTGTTATATTTTAGAGGTTCAATGAGATTCAATGTGATGACATCAATTCGTCTAGATAGTGGGTGAGGTGGAAAAAATAACGGGACTACAAATTTTCATTGGAAGGACATGCCCGTGATCAATGACGTTCAACTTTCGACACTTTGAGCAAAATACCAATCTCATCTTGATCTCATGCATTATCATCCAATATTGTATACCACCTTTGACTTCCAATGCTCCCCATGCAGTCCTGTTCGTCCAAGGTTAAGGAATAATTGTTTACACACACTTTTTTCCTCTCATTGTGAACATGAATTCTACCGAATTTGAAGATGTAGTGGGAACTACAATAAATGTGGACATGAAGCCAACATAATGCACAAAGGAAAACCTGGCTCAAGTAAAAGAAGAATCCCTTCGAGGGCCGAACTTAATGTATTTTTCTGAGTTTGTTTACATGTTTTGTTGGGTAGTTTTACTTATTTTTTTAGATTGTAATGCAATATAAGTTCCCAAATAATAGACATAGGGATTAGGCAGGGTGGGAAAGTATATTTTTTTAACTAAATTTTGGTTCTTTTGGACCTTTAGATTGACAAGAATGGTCATATTCCACCATTTTTGTATCCTTAAGTTATTTGGTTTGCATGTAGCTCTCTTTTACTATTAACATCAACTATTTTTGTTTAAAAAAACAATTTGAAGAGAGTATTCTTCAACCATCTATGGAGAAGAATATAATTTAAAGAGAGTATTCAGAAAGAAAAATATCGCTTCTAATGCAACTATAAATTATCGGTAAATTCAAACAAAATAAATTTGTTTAATATTTTGGGTGGGGTTATTGTTGAAATTTTTATGTGACTTGAATTTGAGATTTTCAATGGCAATTGTCCATTTTTTTTTCTAAAAATTATACATTTATATTTAAATCCACATAAGAAAAAAAAATTTAAATTAATTAAATTACACATTTATCAAATCATTATATTAAATAATCTACCCACACTTATATATTTAAAATTAATTTTACACTATAACATTTTAACACTACACATTTTATAACCCCAAGGGTTATTAAATAATAGAGTCTATGCTTTAAAGACGCTACAAGTTCAAAATAATATGGTCAAGGGTTAGAAAGAAAGGAACCAAAAACATTTACGATGTTTATATGGCCACAATAAGGAATCCATAAACATAAAAAAACATCAATTGATACTAGTTATGGAGGAGGGTCATGATGATTGAGGTTTGAGCCCCACCCAATCAATGGTGTAACATCAACAAAATAGGTGGTGTCCCATCCATCTTCTACCTATTTCTCTACCACTTCTCCATTGAAACAACCAAGTCCATTTTAGGGAACTTTTCATTCTCTGGCTGAGGAGGAAGTAGGTGATTGTGGTGCTCGTATATTTGGCTCCTACAATCATTGTGTTCCTGATCTAGGTGATCTTCTCTATAGAATTATTCTACTACATGGATGGGAATGGGCCAAGACAGGAGGAAATATAACTTCTAGGGGAACCTATCCATACTACATGGGGATAACCTTGAGAATTATATTAGTCATTAGAGGTGTGCCAACTCCAATTCCACCTTCTTGGACTAGACCTAGATGTGCAAGCTTAATTTACATAGATTAAAGCTCCATCATATTATGTCAATTGATCAACATGATCATTTTAAAAGATACATTCATTCTATTTTTTCATAGAAAGAAAAGAAGTTCCATTCTAACAAGTTTTCATGTTGGATGAAACTCTATGGACCATAGGATATTATTACCGAAGAGAGTGAAATTTTGGGTTATAGACCCAGGGAGGAATTGATCCCACAAGTTTGACACCCATTCGTAAGTTGATTTATAATAAGTGCATAACCAAAATAGAGGCTTGAAAAACAATTTTTTTTTAACATAAGGGGCATTTGGGCTATGAAACTATATTTTAGGATTTTGTCAAGAGGAAAGTCTACCAATATCAAGGACCAAAAAATTACAACCTTTCAAGGATCACCAAAAGTTTAAATTCCACAATGAATGGAGCCTAACCAACCACATAGATTGTTTAGATCCAAGCCTCAATATCTTGTTTATTTTGACATTTGGACTTGTTTTGGAACTTCGATATCCATCTGCTTGATTATATTTCATGACTATTTTGGAACTACTCCACTTCTAATTTTTCCACCAAGTTGTTAGGCCAATCATGCCTAGTTGGTAATTTCTAGTGTTTGTTGTATGTGTGTGTGTGTGTGTATAAAAATGAAGTACATGGATATACCACACCAAAGAATTATTCAAGATCTCTGAAACCCTAGATAAGGAGAATTAGCCACCACCAAATATATCCAATAAGAAAACATTGACACAAGCAAGTCCTCCTTGGCTTCAACACTTGTGTCCCACAAGTGTCTAAGGCATATTATTCTCTCCTCCTCCTTAATCAATATTCTCTAGGGTAAACCCTAGCTTCTTTTCCTCCTAGTGGTGAAACCCTAATTCTAAAACAACCTTTAACTTCTCTAAGAGTCCTAATGCCCAAGACAAAGAGAAATGATATAATGAAGATTGAGAGAGAGAGAGAGAGCACTACTCTCCTCACATATTTAATATAAGATAATGACTGAATAGTTATTGAAAGGATTCACTCCTTCCTTTATTTAAATGAGAGGCAAGTGAGACCAACAACATAAATTGGACCTAAACCCTTACAATAACCTATCTCTAACAAGTAGTTCCACACATATGAAACATTCCACTCCAAGAGGACACATGTGAAGCTCTAAGGTGATGCCATCAATAAGAAAGGCTCCAAGGCATGAACACTCCATGATGTGTCCAATACTCCTCCACAATCCTCCAAGGATCCAATGCTCCTACAAAGCAATGTGTTCCTCGGGGTCCACCACACCTACATCACCAATCCTTCAACCCAAGGATCCTTAATTCAAGTACAAGTATTCATGCAAGCGATCCAAGTGTATCCATTCCATATAGGGTTCAACATCCTCCTTGTAAAGACCCCAGTCGTTACGACTACATGCGACACAAATGAAGTGAAAAACTTTTTTTTTGTTGTTTTAAGCAGGAAGGCAATCAATGCCAACAATAAATCAACACAGCTTGATGATGAACACAACTTACGCATTCAAACAACAATGACCCAACATACTGGCACATCATGCAACTAGACAAAACATGCAATAATCAATAGACAGATAAAAATGGATACCCGACTGACACAAGAAAGACAATGCCTACAATCTAAAGGACAACATCAATAACCCGACACAATGGCTTCGATGACCAGTAACTAGAAACCTCTACGGTGAGATCGGAAGAGC
>CBVK0101582072.1:0-17050 GCA_900067695.1 Picea abies | reverse complement strand
CCTACCCTCGGGAACTTAGGATAAAAACATATCCACATTACACTTTTTCGGAAATATTATTAAAATATTCCCCGAGACTTACGACTCATCCCCTTTTCCCTTTTTCAGTGGAGTAGGCCCCCCATCTCTTTTTGTCTGAGTTTGTCTACGCGTAGATGCACTATTATATTAATAATCATGATTATATTTACATGGATATGCGCACTGGCCTATCTGCATCCAAGCTCACCAGCCTCATAATCAAACAGGCTCTTCAACCACAAAACATAAACAGTCACATATAAATATATATAACTCAGTACTGCGCACTTCCAGGTCATTATTGCGCACTTACCCAAGTGTGCACAACAAAGTGCAATGTGTGCACTTACCCAGGTGTACGCAACACACAAAATGTGTGCACCCTGTCTTTATAACATTTCTCTATGTACTTGTTCAGATGTGCACAACACCAAAAAATCCAGGTGCCAATGGCTGACCAACCTAAATGTTCCTTACATTTACACTTGGTACCAATCGGCTCACCAGCCTATATGTACAATTACAAAGGGTTTTGGATCAGGGACATTACATAGTTGCATCAGATGGGTCGTTTCCTTCTCCACCTTGCAATCTTGGCCCTGAATCTGCATGTGGAGTTTGGCATGTATTAGGGACCCATCATACTAGGTAAACATGTTGTTGTGATGCACATTTTTAAAACACATTTATTCTTTTTCCAAATCAGATAAATAATTTCAATCCTAATAAGTGGTCATGTTTAAATTAAATGCAATGACATAAGGAAGATGATCACCTAGTAAGATGATTTTCAATTAATGGGAGAGGGGAAGCATTGACAACGGATCCCAAAGGTTCATTCCCATGTTGAGTTGACAATCTTGTAATATGGGAAAAAGTTGTTTTGATAATTTCATCTTTACCACATAGGCGGCATTTTGGCTAAGGTACACCTAAGTATTTCAATTGTTGCCTAATATCTAGCTTTCCTAGAATTAGAGACTAGGAAAATAAGTCTTTCCTAGGTCCCAAGAACAGTGACCATATTGATTTAAGTGTGTAGTGTTGCATCTGTTGTTTAGATATCAGCCTCCAGATCTTATTAAGCATGTCATCCAAGACGAGGTTTAGTGTGTCATCCTTGACATGCCACACAAGCCAAATTTTAGATATGAAACCATCCAATACCGAGGTCTTGCAAAAATGTTGGTTGACTTGAATAATCAATCAAAAGTCATAATTACCAGTAACAATCATAAACACATTTCTTTTTATGAACAAGGGATATGCTTTCTAGATGTCAAAGCAACGATTTATTTCATGTTCTTGCTCATTATAATTGAAGTATAAACACCAGGGAGTCATGAAATGTAGATTGTCTTTGGTTGTCCTATGACATAAACAATTATACAAAGCCTATTAATGGAATTCAATGTATCACTATCCCCTTGCTTGTTCTAATTGTTAAATCGTGTAGGTACTTGACTCATAAATTGACCATATTAGTGTATCGACCATATTAGGTTGTACATCAATGTTGACACATAACTAAGTTGGTTATTAGTGATGTGTTGACCTATTGTATGCATAAATAACACTATTTGGTGAGGTTGTAAGTTAAAGTATATTAAAGGTCTCAAGTACTAGTCAAACATCTACCTTCTTTGTATATCTACTACATTATATCTTGTCCATGATGTTCTCCCTCCTAGACACCCTTACCAAAACTTTGTCACTTCCACTCCAACATTCTAATATCTCAACCTAAAAATCTATCACCAAGGGGTAAGCCCTATATTCTTCTCACTATCCCAAGATGCCTCAAAGTTCCTCTTCACTCCTCTGAGAATAAACTCCATGAGAAATTCGTAGACACCCTTATAAACCCCCCTTGCATGAGAAACCCCTTGAAAGGTAAGTGGGGTAAAAATCGTTGTGGGGTGTAAAATTGTTAAAAATTGTCCTCTAAGTATCATAGATGGTTGAGAGTGTTCCCATGGAAGCTAAGATCAATGGACAATATCCATTCATGAAGAAAGGAGGAGCATGAGCCCTAAAATAAAAAAGAAACCCTCCAACACTACATATGCACCTTTCCCTAATAGATCAATGGGCCTCAACTCCTTGCGGGGTTTACATTCATGATTGAGATCCCAAAAAGTCAAAAGGACTGTGAATGACCATCATTAAATGTGTTCATATAGATTGATGACTCATAACTCTTCACAGGGGTTGGTCTCATCAGGAGTCCAAAAGATTGACAACATTGCAAATGAGTAAGGTTTGTCCTACCATAATAGATCAACAATTCAAGATGTGTTGTCGAGGATAGGCCCAATGGGGGTTGTAAGAAGCTCAACCACTGTGAATGGTAGATATTAACCTTGCTGAGAGAGATCAACAACCCAAGATGCATTGCCAGGGTTAGGAAAAATGTTTGGGATGATAGAGTGGAATGTCACGAACAACCAAGATCATGCCCAATCAAGTAAATCTACGGTTCACAATCCTTCATGGGGAACCCCATGTTACTGTTAAAAATGATAGTGTTGCAATAAGGAATATATCCCTACAAAGAATCAAGGATCTCCTCCAGTGCAAATATTCCATTGGAATCCCCAAGGATAAGATCTCCCTTGCCAATAGAAATATGCCACATGTCTTGTTATGAAAGCCTTGCTTGATTTTTTTGGAGGAATACTTTACTGTAGTATGTGAGTAGGATGTATGGGGATGAAACTTACACATAAGAGGTGACTAGTGTTTGGAGGAGGACTTTACTGGGAGTAGGATGTATGGGGTGAAATCTACCCCTTTTAGAGTCCTCAAGCTCCTCACACCAATATTTTTCACGCTGGAATATGTTAGGCAATTGGTCAAGATTGATGAAGCTCATTTTTTTAATTCCAAGGAGAAAAACTACATTAATTATCCCATTGTTATGGGGCTTATTCTTTTGTAGATAATAAGGGTTGCAGTGAGGCTACTAAGATCATGAAAATACCATATTTCCCTTTAGACAAACCTTGCAGGCATGACCCTCATTTAACTTAATAAAGGGAAATAAGAATCTAGGGCCTAACGATCATAAGAGCAGGCCTCTAAAGGAAAAATTTGCAAACGAGCACTCTTGGTTTGAACTAAAGGCAATCATAGACACTAATGCAAATATTGCAAAGGATCTTCTTTAATTATCACTTGGTGACATCTAGATCTGAGATCAATCTTTGAAAATATTTGTACGCCCCTCAACTCGACAAAGAGGTCATCTATCCTTGGCAAATGATACTTATTATTTACTGTTACTTTGTTCAACTGCTTGAAGCCAGTGCAAATCCTCCATGTACCATCCTTCTTCTTCACAAACAATACTGGGGCACCCCAAGGTGACACACTTCGATGTATATACCCCTTCTTCATAAGCTCTTCAAGTTGCATATGCAATTCCTTCAGTTCTGGTGTACTCATCCTATAAGGAGTCTTGGATACAGGGGCTTCTCTAGGCATCATATTATAGAGAAATCAATGTCTTTTCTTGGTGGCAATGTCGATATTTCTTTAAAGACATCTTCAAATTCTTTTAGTACTACACAATTTTCCACATTTTGTACTTTATCTTTAGGTGTCTCCTCCATGTGCGCTACAAATACTTGACATCCTTTCCTTTATCTTTGCTTCAATTGCAAGGATGAAACTTCTCTGATAGTTACAACTCTTGGAATGCCTTAAAATTTTCTAAATTTCCTTCCTCATCCAAGCAAGTAAATTCCTTATTATAATAGTCTAGAACAACTTGATGCTGGTCCAACCAATCCATACCAATGAGGAAATCACAAGATCCCAAAGGTATTGTATTCAAATCAACTTTTGCACTCAGCCCATTCATATCCATTAATTTTCCTTAACCATCTGATTAATTTTCCTTTTTTCTCCTGTAATTAACTGCACCAACCCATGTTTTCCAAGCTTGCTTATTGGCAATTGAAATCTTTCCACCATCTAGATAACTATGACTATCTACTAAATCAATTAAAATATCATTGAGTTGGTCATTAATCTTATCTTCCACTTCAATCATGTGTAAATAAAACTCAACTTGCATGTTATCTAGGGGTGCGTAGATCCTTGGTACATTTCTTCCCATGTCTTCAATTGTTGCAGCTTGTTGTACATTGTGAACAATCCTCACTTTTTCACCTCTGTATCTCTGTACTTATGGTATCCCCCAAAACCCCAACATTGAATAGGTGGTTGCCTTAGTCTTTTCCCCATTGTCTTAGTCATTCTGGGCTCCTTAAGAGTTGGTTGTTCTTGAGAATTATTTCTGAAAAATGGTGGCTTAATCCCCTTCATACTTTGTTCCATCTTTCTTTTCTTCTTGTCTTCCCAAGCCTTTGGAAACTTGGTATTCCCCTTTTCTGATCATATAGAAATTTAACTCACCTTTTGGTTTCCTCCAATTTCTTGGGGTCATCATATTGTATCTTGTCACTGATAAATGATGGCAACCCACTTAAGTACCTCTGAATCTTAACTTGCTCATCCTTGGTGGATGCAACATATTTTAGCAGTTCTAAGAATCTTCTTTCATACTCATCTATTGTCATACTCCCAAGCTTGAGTTCAAAGAACTTCATTTTCTTGTCACAATATCTCTTGGTTAAGTATTTATTTTGAAAATACCTTTTAAACTCCCTCCAAGCAACCTTCTTCTCGTTAATGTGTAGCACTTGGATGAAATAATCCCACCACATTGATGCTTTTTCCTTTCGCTGATAGATGAAAATTCTCCCTCCTGCATGCACAGAGTAATTATGCAACTATAAGTACTTCCTCATGCCCAACAACTAAGTCTTCACATCTTCATCCTTCTTGGGCTCACCATCAAAGGTAGGAGACTTAATCTTATTCATTTCTTCCTGTAGTTCGTCCACCCGAGTCCTTCTCTTATGCTTTATGACAGGAGATGGACTTGAGACACTGCGTGATTTCCTAAATGAATGATTTAGTGAGTGATGGTGATGCCTGTCGACACTTCTTGTTTTTCTTCTCTCATCATGAGACCTGCGACTTCTTGACTTGCTTGACTCTATCCCCTTATCATTTTCTTTTCTATTATGTTCAAGATTTGCATCAACTTGATATTGAAGTCATCTTGTTGCTCCTTGGATTTGATAAGCCTCTCATTGTCAAATTTATAGCGTTGGACATATTTTTGCAATACCTTTATGGTTCTTACCAAGTTTATGCGCTCCTCCTTTCCTTCTCTATGCTCATTGGATTCTGTACTGTCAATACCCATACCTATATACACACCCATAAATTCATCATCATGGTTGTAAGTTCTCTGTGCATCTTCCATGATTTTGAATTTATGTGTTGATTATTTCCTGATCTAATCGTTGTTAATTCTGCAAAATGTGCAGGCAATAAGGTTTATTAGGAAAATTTATGCAACAACTTCATGAAAACTCTACACTGTTTTGTCAGAATCCTTTCTTCTGATTTCTTGGATGGTTTTAACGTCCCAATTCAAAATTTTTGGGTGAACAATTGGACTCCTCTTGTCTAAAACTTTCCCATTGACCACTCCCTTGCGCAATTCTGAGTCTTGCGCAGTAAATTATAGTCATTTGGAATTCACCCAAATACCCTTTTACTCTTCTTTCTTCTTCTGAAGCCCGTGCGTGCACTGATATTCAACACATACCAATGTGCGATGTCAATATTTAACATATACACCACGTATCAATATTATGCATGCATCACAAGTTTTGTTCCGTGAAGCTCCAAATTTTAGTGCACACACCTGTGCACCATTGTTTTCTGCGCATTTCCAGTGCCACACCCCGCAATGTCAAAATTTAGTGCGCACACTTGCACATTCTTATTTTATGTACACCATGGCCACACTGTGATTCCAAATTCGACCACTTATCGATATAAATTTCTATCTTAAGTAAATACTTAGCGCATGCAGGCTCAGTGTTGAAACTAGAGCTATGATACCAATCTGTAATGTACCTAACCTCCTAAATGAGATATGTCTCTAATACCAATATGTAACATCCCACATTACCAATATTGCTCTGATACCAATATGCAATGTACCCAACCTCCTAGATGGGATACAATTATGATACCAAATTTTAACGTACCTTGTTACCAACACTAACAAATTCTTTGATACCATTCTGTAACATTCTCAACTTACTACTGAGCAATATCAGTCAAAAAAAATATCTAGGGCGTAGATTCTACACTATAACGTTGATCTGCATAGAAACATGTGAGGTAACATGCACTATCCCAAGCTAGATTGTGCCACACAAATTTCCCTCTTCAGACACTAAATGTAACAACATAATTAACACATAATGCAACTGCGTGCATAATAATTCAGAACACACAAATATATTGCACGCATAACCACTCTGAACACTTGATCATGCACAAACATTATGGTGTCGCATGCAGATTTAGTTCTCCCTGTGCATGCAATTCTGCTTCCCTGTGTGCATGGTGATTCCAGCCTTTTGTGCACACAGATTATTTCTCTATGTGCATGGTAATTCTAACCTTTCCTCGGAAACTCATGACCATTATTACCAAGCTAACTAACATGAAAATGAATAATTTTCATACTCTGCATGTGCGGCAATAATTATTGAATACAACATCATACATAATAACGAAAATTAATTGTATGCAATATCATACATGAAATAAATCGATATTAGACATAGATAAATAAGCACATAGTAAATTAGACAAGCACATAAATGAAATTTATCTTTTATAAAGACTCACAAACTACACATAGAGCTCAGATGTTCCTCCCAACCATAGACTATGTTGCTCATATACTTTCAACAACATGTCACCCCCGAGTTGGGGCTTAAACTCCACCAGGGAAAAATGATTCCTAATGCCAAGATAAGGTCTGATAATCAACAAAATTTCTCAGTCCATGGTGCCCAACTACCATAACTAGCCTACAATATCTCATTCTGCACATGCCTGTCCCACCCTAGGAAGTGTGGCCCTTCTCTTCTCAACAATCCCCCAACTGCCCCACTTCCCTTCCAGGGACTCAACAATAGGTTAGATAGGAAGTCTCAGAGCCCTGTAAATAATGCCCAAAACACCAGGGGACAATTCCTACCAAATCTCTCACTTGGAGAAAATGCTTACGGGCCCGACAACCCACCTCTTCAACATAAAATATATCACTTGGAGAGAATGCTCATGGGGCTTGACAAGCCACCTCTTCTACAACAAATCTATCATTGGGAGAGAAGGCTCACAAGTCTGACAACCCACCTCTTTGACAACAAAGACCTTGGTTACAATATGGAAAAACCCTTTTCAATATTTTCTTCATAGATAAGGTAATGGTCGTCTTTCCTATTCAGATGGTACAAACCCCATGAAAATTAATATATTCCCCCCAAATACACTAAGGCTCAGCCATATTTTTGAATGGTTATGAATGGACACTTGTCACCTTCAGAATTAGGTTTATCCACTTGGTGACTTGTTCCCATCCCTCAAGAACTTAGGATAAATAAATATCCATAAATTATACTTTTCAGAAATATCAATAAAATATTCCCTATAAATATCCATAAATTATACTTTTCAGAAATATCAATAAAATATTCCCTTGGACTTAAGCCCCCCTTTTCCCTTTTCATTGGAGTTTGTCCCTCCATCTCTTTTCGTCTGATTGGTCTGTGTGCAATGATGTGATATTATTAATAATTTGAGTGTGATTACATTTTACATGGGTAGGTGCACTGACCTTTTTGCATTCCGACTCACCATCCCATTAACCACACAAGATCTCTGGCCTCAAATACATACCTCAAATACACACACACACATATATAACTCAGTCCGATGTGCACTTCAAGGTAATCCTCACACACTTACTCAGGTGTGTGCAACAGCTCTTTCTTTGGAAAACAATCCTCGTGCACTACTCAGGTGCGCACAAAACTGAATCAACACTTGGTGTCAACAACTCACCAACCTAAATGTACATTTACAATTGGGGTTCAGGTTAGGGACATTACAATGATCATCTGCTCGAAGGATAATCATAACATACTTGACCATAGTAAATCATGGTTACAATCCAGAATATGAAGCTAAGACATCCCAATATTTCTTTTTCCTATGGATTTTCAAGACCAATAGAAGAGAAGACATTCAAGGGAGAAGTTCCTATATCTCCATACATTATTCCAAGCGTATGATAAGCTAGCAACAAGGTTTCTCGCCTTTTTTAGTATGATGTTGACTATTCAGTGCATGAAGAAAACTTATAAAGTACTCCTTGTTAAGCGTGCTATTAATACCTTATTTGCCTTATCATTTTCCGCAACTAGTACTCTCACTCCTTCACTAGAAAATACCTCCTTTGAGTAGCCATCCATGCATTTTCATTTTCCATTTGGAACAAGAAAAAATGGATCTTGAACTTTTGTCTGAACATAACTACTATGCACTCAACATTTATTGATGCTCATTGGGAAATCGACACTTGTAATTTTATTCTTTGTGCAGTGGAAAATATTCCATATGCACAAGGATTAAGTGAATATAATGCTTTATATTACATATTTCTTGCAAGCAATATCAACACGTAGTGCACTCATTAAACTCCTTCATGGGCATTGCCAATGCCTTGATGATGCATTTTTCCAAGTGAGACCTAAAGTGTTGAATCAATTTCATTCTCAGAACTTTTGGTAGAGAATTTATTTAAGAATCCACCCATTTCGTTATTGGAAGTTTAAACTTCCTGTAGCGACACTGCAAATTTAGGTACTAACACGTGGCTCCAACCGAGGATAGTGCTCTCCATGTGAGGCAGTAAAAACATGTAGACCACAATTCCTTTTCCCTTAAACCTATTCTGAAAACTATTTTTCGCTGAGATCATCACCATTCATCTTACATTGCAACCAGAATATACTGCAAACCAAACTATCGAGCAAACTAAAAATAGAATTTCTAGTGCCTTTTCTCCATTAGGCTATGGAGTCTTTATTACTCTACTGCAAACCAAATTATCGAACTGTGAGCTTATTTATGTACATGCTAAGTTAACCAAATCAATTGTTATGCTCAGGTATAGAAAAACTTCCAATACAACCATCCAAGAAGTAAATTGATGAAATGAAGTTCTTGTTTGCAACTATATAAAAAAGTGCAAGAAGAATAAAACACCTGCAACAATATTTTCATGGGGAGTTTATACTCACAACTACAAATTAGTTGCATGTCAAATATTGCTACATTTGAAATCCTAAAAATATAAGATTCCATCCAAGCTGCTAATGGATCTTTATACTCATGAAAAATCTCGAGCTGATTAAAAGAGCACATCCGCATCTTATATAGATTATTGAAGCCAAATTGCTCATGTAATTATTTATTCATATTCCCACACAAACATTCATACTCTTGTATGAAATCTGTTTTATTGATAATATTAGCCTCTTCTATATATGAAATAGGAATAAATTGTGAGTTGCTTCCATTGCCTTTGAGAACTTCAACTGAAATATGTTTCTCATAGGATTCTTGATGTTCAAACCCTTCTGAAGAAAGGGATATAAATTTATGCTCTTGAATTTCACTCTCACTTTCTTCATAATCATCAAAAGGAGGAGGACTACTGTAAGGATCAATGCATGCTGATGTAGAAATACGATCTTCATAAAATATGGGCTCATTGTCTTCTAAAGAACAAGATTCTTAACTATCATATACAAGCTCTTCTTTAAAAATTATTGAATCTTGAAGTTCAAAAACTTTTGCTTCATGATATTCTTGAAATAATGGTTGCTCATGGATAGCCTGATACTCATAAAAAATTTGAACATCAATTTCATCATAGAAAAAATTATTAGAAACATCTATAATAATGTAAAATGTATCTACAACCTTGCTATCATCAACTTTATCATCAAAACAATGCTGAGATTCTTCCTTCTAGATATAAGAATTGGAAAAGGATTCATGTATGATTGACTTCTCTTCCACTCTTTCAACAATACATTCTCTTTCATCCTCACTACCAGAAGAAAAAATTATTGCATTTTGAATACAAGATTCAAATTCCTCACAACAATGTTCAACAAGAGACTCAACTGAAAAATACCTTTTACAATGATTATGAAAAGCCGTATGAAATTCCTTCAATGAAGAAATGCTAGAAGGAGTCAAAGACATGTATCATTGTCGAGCATATCCTTCTAGTGAATACATGAACATCTTCATGATGAATACTCAACTGATGCATAAGTTCATGGAACACTAACAAATGCTCTGCATGATTATCATCCTCGTTTCCTCTAAATATGGGAAGGCATTCTCTGCACTCATTCGCAGTAGGAACAACATTTGGAAAACCAGGAAAAATAGAAAATTCAAATGGATCAAACCTCACAACTATAATAGCCTACATTCGAGTATCTGATGATTTTAACATTTTGAACTAGTGGAGTTTCAAGTGGATTATTTAGTCATGGAGTCTCTAGGTGAATAATCCGCAGTCAAATTCTGTGTCTAGTTTTTGTTAATCGTCAAGAAATAGAACTAATCTTTGTCATACACCCAAGGAAGATAATTTCATTCCTCCACTCCCCGAAAAATGACGCCAAAATATGTTAGCACTAGATATTTATCTTGACTACAAAGAGAAATGTCTAGCACATCTTGAAAGATAATTTGATTGTAATTTGGTGGGTCATGTAGATAAAAAAATAATATTGAGACAAAACTGGAATAAGCACATATACATCAGTGATCAAGACCATTGGGAATGGAGTCTCCTATAATATTTCATGGATCAAAGGCAGGTGAATTAGTTATCAGACAAGTTTATATAATAGCATGGATAGGTAGAAGAACAAGGAAAACAATTATGAAATACATAGGCATCACTAGCAGATCAAACCTGCATAATCCATATGATAGAATCTTCATGAACAAAAATTATTTTCATTAATGGATACTAGATATTTGAATAAATTCCACAAAACAGAGCAAGTACACTAAGGACTTAATGCACAAGAATTATGTAGTGCATAAGTTTTATTCAAACAAGAAGAGAATGGATGCAAAACACCGAGAGAGTAACAATCTAATAACATAACCCACACAAGTATTTGATAATCAAATCCTAGAGGAAGAATTTCTTATTGGGCATATGATTTAGAACATAGATTCCTAGAAAGTCTAATCTAACCCGCTTCTTCCCAAAGGAAGATCCCCCCTTTTCTACATTCCAAATAAATAGACTTTATAAAAATGCATTCAAGCTATTACTAGATTTTTGGAATAAAATCCTATCAATAAAATAAAAAACAATCTTTGATTTGTTGTAAAGAATCAAGAACTGAAAGGAATCATCTGCTTTCAAATCTAGAATAATCCACAAATATTGAATACTCTGCTTGGAATGCTCTACCACTTGTTATTTAACTACCTTCATGCCTTGAAATGCTGGAAATGACCCTTTGACCATTGTTAATTTTATGCCTAGAAAAATGGGATTGATTTTATTTGACCAAAAATAGATATTGAGGAATATTTTAACTCAAATTTGGGAAGATTTCGAATGATCTAAATCATTTATTTATGGATACTCTTATACCAAATTCTCTAGCACTTGATATGTCATTTATTTTCTAGCTGTAAAATTTGATCAATTATTTTGAAAAATGTCTTGAGAAAATAACATAACCTCTACAATAAAGGATACAAACATGACAAGGTCCATTATTGCAGAAAAGATCTCCTTAGAAATTTTATCAGATAAGAAGTGAGAGATGACATAAATGTTTTATGTCTCTTGGGTTCTTTATAAAATAAGTTTCTTGTCCTGTATATGTAATAAGAAGAGATAGGTAAACCAACAAACATAAAGCAAGTTGGATTAAGCTCTTGTTAAAATGGCCCAAGTCCACAAACATGGCCTCAAAACCTGTTATACATAATACTACGACTTCAAGTATTACCCATCCTTGTTTATGATATTTATGAAAGTAATAGACTACATAATAAGGGATGAATGGCTTGTTAATCCCTAGATAATATTTCACAATATTATACAGTCATATCATAATGTTGGTCATGAATCAGGTAATAATTATGGGTGAGAATAGGAAGCTAACTTTACTTGTACCAAATCTTTGAAAAAGGAACAATAATAACATGATTACAAATAACACAAATATAACAATGCCTTGGTTCATATTTGGGGTTCCTTGACTGAATTCCTTACACTGCTGACATCACTGAAATTGCAGGAGTCAATGCTCCATCGCCAATCACCATACAAGTTCACGTCAAGACAACAATAAGAAATATTATTTGAGTCATTTCACTTTCGTCAAGCAATTCATTTATCTTCAAGTTGATAATATTTACATCATTTTGCTTACTGAAAAACTTCAATTTATAATCTAATGCAAGGTGTGTGAACTGCTTGTCAGTGTTTTTTTCAAGGTTTGCTTGTTGAGATAACAAGGAGTATACAGTGAATGTGCCTCCTTCTCCATGATCATATGTTCGAAGGACAATCCTAACATACTTGACCAGAGACAATCATGGTTACAATCTAGAATATGAGTCTAAGACACCCCAATATTTCTTTCTCATATGGATTTTCAAGACCAATGGAAGAGAAGACACATAAAGGAGAAGCTCTTGTATCTCCATACACTATTCCAAGTGTTTGATAAGCTAGCAACAAGGTTTCCCTCCTTTTGTAGTATGATGTCGACTATTCAGTGCATGAAGGAAACTTATAAAGTACTCCATGTTAAGCGTGCTATTAATACCTTATTTTTCTTATCCTCTTTCGCAACCATTACCCTCACTCCTTCATTGGAAAATACCTCCTTTGAGTAGCCATCCATGCATTTTCCTTTTCCATTTGGAACAAGACAAAATGGATCTTGGATGCCTGTTTGAACATAACCACCTTGCACTCCTTAACATTTATTGATGCTCACTAGGCAATCGATACTTGGACTTTTATTCTTTGTACAGTGGAAAATATCGCATATGCACAAGGAATAAGTGAATATAACACTCTATATTGCATATTGCTTGCAAGCAATATTGACGCGTAGTGCACTCATTAAACTCCTTCATGGGCATTGTTGATGCCTTTATGGTGTTGGTTGGAAGTAGCTTGTTGGTAAAATTTCGATGGCATACGGCTTGATGCAAAAAAAAAACAATATTTTGATAAAAGTAACAATGACCTATCCATATACTCGAGAACTTTTAGAAACCAAACTTAACAAAAATCTCAAATATTTTACCAAAAATCATAAAAAAATTGTAGATGCTAACACTTTCAAATACCAAACAAAAATAATTATCCTTTTGTCAAGAAAGACCTAAAGTGTTGAATGAATTTCATTCCCAGAACTTTTGGTAGCGAATTTCTTTAAGAATCCACCCATTTTGCTACTAGAAGTTTAAACTTCCTGTAGTGACACTGCAAATTTAGGTACTAACACTAGGGGATGGCGTTGATGTCATAGATACCTTTTTCGAAATCCTGAAATATGCTTCCACCACCCCTCTCTTTGTTTGAGTACAGAGGTCAAGGTCTACCCAACCAGGGACAATAATGCTACTGTACAACTTGAAATCAATGTATGGTATGTTAGACGCGTGTTTCTCAACACTTTTGAGGTAACTAACCATTAATTCCCCTAATTTTTTAAGGTATATTGTCACACAATGAAAAAAGAAAATGGTTTATTTTGTGCATGCTTAATGACAATGTACATTTCTATTTCCCACTAATAGTAGGTTACTCAAAGATAAGGTACTTCTGAGTGATAATGTTTTTCCCGATAGATGCACAAAGGCAAAGAAAATGATGAAAATGTTGGGGGTTGAGTACATATCATACCACACATGTCTGAATGATTGTAATCTATGCATAAATGAATATGTGGAAAAAGAGATATGTCCATATTGTGGACATGATAAACACCATAAATAAATAAAAAAGGGTAAGGCACAAGTCCTCCCCATGAGATATTGAGGAACAAGACTATAATTTCAAGGATTCAAAGTCTCTTTAGTTACAAACAATTAGCCATATTTTAGGGGTGGCATGCCTCACATAGAAGTGAACTAGGAGTTAGGAAAATCCCAACAAAGTCAATATCCATGAAGCATATATAGGATACATGGACCAATAAATTCAAGGATGAAGTATGGAGTCGTTGATTTCTTTTGTAAGATAAATGAGTTTTAGAAAAAGGTCACCTCTTTTGATTTTTATAGCATCCAACTCAGTGAACATTTCTCTCAAACTTTTAATTCTTTTCAACCATAATGCATTGATTTGATTCATTCAGATATTAGAGGGACGGTTCTATTCTCTTTTGTGGGTGTCACTTAAACTTGAAACTTTTTCCACAAATGTTCCCACAACCTCCTTGTATAAACCTTCATCATCCTTTAGATCCTTTTGGAGATACTCTCTAAAAAGAATAATCCTTGTTGAAAACCTGGTTGAGCTCTCTACTAGCTCCTAGATTTCATGGATTAAGTATATTCTTTTTTGAATTCCATCTCCAACATATTTTCTCATGGCCAAGAACAAATTGGATGAACCTTTCAACTTACCTTTGCTTTCAGAGATGTCCTCTAGGGTAAGTGTTGGTTGAATTGCGATTAACAGCTCAACAAATAATGGTTTCATAATTAGAGTTCTCTCTAATTCCTTTATTTTTTCTTTTAGAATTAAATTTTCTTTCTCTATATTACAAACAAATTCTTTCAGTTCCTTGCTTCATGAAACTGTACAATTTTTGAGGGTGCAACTCCATGAAAATCAATTTTTGATTTCTATTTTTCAGATACTTTCTTGTTTTTCATGTTAACCTTCTCTATCAATAATTTCTTTGAATTTATATTGTATGCCATGTGGTGAAGAGTAACAAATTCTTCCTTGAAGATCTATGGTTCTTGGGTGACTAGAGCTTCAACAATTTCCTTGGTTTCTGGCATTCATTTTTATGACCAGTTGGATTCTTCGATAACTACATCTACATCCATTGCTCGGGGAAGTTCTTCAATTTCAGGTATTTCCATTCTCATTTTCTAGGTTTCTCTCTTTCTTTTAGTAGAATTATACATGACATGGGATTTTTCCATATTTTTCCTCATAGGGTCTTTGTCACTGTCATCATCTGCATTTCTGGTAGGTGTTTTCCTTGTTTCGAGACAACTACTTCTTGGTTTTGTTTTAGCAGGGGTACTTCTTTGTGAAACACTAGGTGAATTGGAGTTTTTGTTTGTTACTTCTTTGCCTTTTTTTCTATAACACTCATTAGTTCTATCTAACTCTTTGATATCATTTAGGGCTTCATCAACTGAGGTCTCAGGGAGATATTAATTGTCCCCTCCTCCTTCCTTAAACTATTCAGACTTAGTGAAATGAGAAGAATATCCCACCAAGGACATGTGTGTTGTAAATAGATCATTAGGGTCGAAACCCTCGATGCATTCAATCTGCAAATTGTCTTGCAAATTCATCCAAATGAGAGATATGATTTACAACTTCTTTAACTCTCCAAGGCAATAGGATGAACTGCTTCTTCCTTTTTTTTTATTAAAGAAGTGTGTCCAATACTTGTATTGTCTTCATACTTCGATAACATAGTGTCTATCAGATACATAGAAAGGGAGAAAATGGGGTTTCTGTTGGAAACCAAATAATCTTATAACATTGAAATTCATTGTAGTCTCAAAAATTCCTTTCTCGAAGAGAAAGGAGGCAACCTCAAGTGACAGTCTTGATGTGTTAGGACCAAAGACTAATTTTTTAAATTCAGAAATAAAATTATTATGGACTGGGTAGAAATAGTATTGAGACTTGTGTCCCCATAAAGATGGAAAATATTGAACAAGAAGTCATATAGAATTTTCGGGTTCTTTTCAAACCACCCAGTTGAAATGAAATTTCATTTGGGTTCTTTTCAAACCACCCAGTTGAAATGAAATTTCATTTGAAATAATCAAGACCTAATCAATCAAGGCATACTCATGCATAACAAATTGAAGAAAATAAATAATATTTTTTGTCACAAAGGCCATGGACTCTAGTCCAATTATACAAGAAAACAACTAGAAGAATTCTTTGTAGGGTTATTTTAAAGAACTTATCTCAATCTTACTAACACTAGTATTAGTTCTTGGGTCGACCGTATATTTCTCAAGGAGCTATGCTCTTCCTCTATGTTCCTTAATAAATTCATTGGCTTCGTCATTCTTGAACTGCATGGTGGGTTTTGGTAGTCTTATCATTCTCGTGAAGATTGAAGGAACCAAAGAGATGGGATGATTCGCCTAAACTTGAATTGTTCTTATTTCTATATCAACTTTTTCCACACACCAGAGAACTAACTCTTTGAAATATGTCACCTCAGGCACACAACCAACTAGTGCTATGCTTGAGGTCTGAACCTAGTTTGTTTCCTTCTCGATGGGAGGGAGGGCCTTGTACCACTTGTAATCTTGTGACCACTAGAACTCGTGGTTTTCACATATGAGAGTGTTAATTGTATCCATAATACACATCATTTCTTCTACTTGATATAATTTACACTACTTTCTATTCTTACCAATAGGCAACACTATTGTCGATATATTCTTTTTACAACATGGCTTATTAATCCTTTATTAAATTTTCCATGAATTTCCTTGATTATTAACCACCATAGCTCTTATTCCAATGTTGTCGACTCACTTGGTAATATTTAGAATTTATGATAAAGCTTTACGAAATCTTTGCCACTTTAATAATAATATTATGTTCACACAAGTTGTGGCTGATGTGGTGGGGGCGAATAAATGAGATTGGAAAATGGTGATGTGATGTTGTGGAAGATGAAAAATGATTAAGTATGGAAGTGCGGAAATAGGAATGGGGTGTTGGACAAATGAGAGGGGGGGGGGTGAATCAGTTGGTATCGGGATTAAACAATTATGCTTATTT